>NEWO01001000.1:105831-131797 GCA_003013225.1 Phalaenopsis aphrodite
AAAAACAACATTTTTCTCTTCTGATGTTTTAATTACTCTAAGGATAGGGTACTCCAAAATCCCTTAAGTCACTTGAATAATGCTTCATAAGTTATTAGGTAAAGAGACCCAAAGGTAAAGAGGTCATTTTAGGCTTTTGGTTCCTTAATCAAAATTTAAGTTAAACCAAAGAGAAAGGGGTATTTTTGATTCTAACTAACATGTTTGGATGATTGAAACATAATGGGTAAAAGGTAGAAACCAACTTTCCACCTTTCCATGATAAGAATGAAATTATAAATTTTCAAAATTATCAGATTTGGAGGTTAATCAAAATCAAATGGTTTCCAAGTGATGAGCTTAAATTAGGGAGATAATGTTTCACTTATGATTAAGTCCACATCTAATGATGATCTGACTTCTTTTAATTAGAATCCACATCACCTAAATCAAAATTCTAAATCTTTGACAATCCTTCTCCCATTAGATTAAAGGGCTTGGAAGTGATATAGGCTTTACCCTCCTTCCATTGGCACGCTTTCCCATTTCTGTCTTGGGAAAGTACATTTAACTCTTTGGACTTCAAGATCGTCTATTTGACAACCTTTGAACAGAGAGGTTCATGAGGCCATTAAGGACTTTTTAATCTTCATGTGGGGTCGGGCCCCCAAAAGGTGTGTTGGTGGACTAGTTCCACATAGGCATTGTGCGTTGATAATTTGGTCTTACGCTGGGTCATAAACACTTCACGTCTCCTTTTTGTGTTTGATTTGCTAATTTGCAAATTAAATCGAATTGTGTCATGCTACCCGTGCTTGAAAATTTCTTCATATTAAGCAAAATTTTCTAATTCTAAACTACTTTTACTAAAATTTTAAAATCCCCACAAACTAAATAAAAACTTACCCAGTCTACAGATCAACCTCTATTAATTTTTAGTGCTCGCACTAAGATTGTGAAGTTTTGGCCATAAAGCCATCCCCATAGCTTTCTTTTTTGAAGTCATTGCAATGGCGAGCCCAACGTACTAAGATTCTTAGGTGAATACGGTCAGGTCTTTTGGACTTCAAAACCGTCTCTTCAATCACCTTTGAACGGAGAGGTTCAGAGTTCATTAAGGACTTTTTACTCCTCATGTGGGGTCGGACCCCCAATAGGTGTGTTGGTGGACTAGTTTCACCTGGGCATTGTGCGTTGTTAAGTTGCTCCCACACTGGGTCCTGAACTGCACTTTTTTTTCCCTTTCGAGTTTGATTTGTTATTTTTAAAATTAAATCAGATTGTACCGTGCTACGTGTGCTCTTTAATTTTCCTTATAGTAATAAAATCTTTCTACTTTTGAAACTAGTTTAACGATATTCTTAAAATCTTCCCAAACTATATAAAGACTTACCCAGTCCACAGATCGGCCTCTGTTAATTTTTAGTGCTCGCACTAAGATTACGAGGTATTGGCCAAATAGCCAAAGCTTTCTCTTTTTGAAGCTGCAACAATGGCGTGTCCAACGCTCACCTTTTCCTGCAATCTGCCAACGAACTGTGATGCCTGTAATGTTACTCCCACCATCAAGTTCGAAGTAAGATTTGAAGATCTCGAGGTTGTTCTCTGAAAAATCCCCATTTGTAATAATAAAATTCGCCTGTCTAGAGGTTCAAGAGCCATTTGCTGAGTTTAACTTAAGCTACCCTCAAGATTTCCTTTTTTACAATAAGGACAAGACTACTGCCACCACGACATCTACCAAGCCAGCTGTTCCCATTTCTGCTAAGGGAAAAGAAGTTGTGATTGTTGAAGACCCGACTGAAGGGTTGGTTGTCATGTAGTCAGTTTTTGAAATTGGTTCGAGTTTGAGGACTGCACTGTTAACTCAAACCCAATGGAGAAACTGCAACAGGAAGGTTCAGATGGCAACTAAAGCCTAGATTTCCAATAAAGTACCTCTTGATGAGGTTCCTCACCAAAAGGAGTCAGAATTACTGAAAACTTATCCACTTCAGCGAGGGAGTAGATTCCATCCCTTAATGGATACTACTGGGTATGAAAGTATCTGAATAATCATTGCTACTTTACCAACATCTCATGGACATGGTGGGGAGAGGAAGAAGCCTGCTCCTATCACCTTCAATTTTCCAAAGACTAGCTGCCAAAGAAGGTCGTTTAGTTGGCGAGTTACTCAATGAGTGGGATGTACAGTATCCCCTCACATGAAGAAAGAAATTTTAAAGGATGTCAGATCTGTCAGATGCTCCTAGAAATCAATTGAAGCTTTACCTGCTCGCACTCCCATTTGGTTTCTTCCTAGGAGCAGAGTTGATACCACCATTATTACCATTGATTCTACTACCACTAGACTCACTGGCCATCGACCATTTAAGTTGCGCTGGGTCCAAAAATTCTACCAACTAATGGACACAAGGAAGTTCTTAAAATCTCAAAGGATAAGACGAAGAGGTTACCCAATGCCGTATATGGTCTGCACCATGGGGAGCATATTTTTCTTCGACATGTCGATGTCCCTCCAGAGACACTCAGTCTCAAGACGTCACCGTAAAAGATAAGGTTATGGATACCCAAGGCTATAGTACCAATATAGTCGAGCAAGCCCACAGAGCAAGATCATGGAAAGAAGCCAAGGTCTGAAGTATTCGACATTGTTGCAATAATTGCTAACGAGATGGAGAAACAAATGGAGGAGGTCAAGCAAATTCCCCCAGATCTCAAGATGCTACAAGAATCAATAATGGAAGAAATGGTTGAAAAGCTCAAGGTTGAGATTTTCGAGTTAGTCCGAGAAAATGGACTTTTCATTGATGATGATGATGAAAATTTTAACTTTAATGATTACCTCGAAGACGATTTTATGGATATCCATGTCATTGAGACCAGAGTCATTGCATCTACAAATAATGCTCAACCTATCGTCGAAGAGAATGTCGTAAATGAGCTGTGTATGGTTGTTTTCTTAAGGAATGAACAAATTAGCCAAATGGAGAAAATAATGGAAGAAAAGTCTGCCACCATGACCGCCATGGCCATAGTTTAAGGACATTCTCAACCACCACAATTAGTCTCTGTAAAATTCAATCAACCGGAGATTATACACATCACAGATGAAAGGAGAGAAGTTGCCTCAGCAAATAGAGATGAGCAACAAAAGAAAGATTCTATATCAAGTGCAATGCTAGAAAAGGAATTTAAGCAAATGGTCGAGCAAGTTAGGGAGGTTTTAACCCAATGTAAGGGTGGTGCATTGATTTTGAAGGGTAGACCTTTCTCAGAGGAGTTTGATACCATACCCTACTTTAAAGGTTTTGTTTCGCCAAACTTTAATATATTCAACGGGACTAAAAATCCCAGACAACTTATAGCACATTTTTGAGCCAGTTGTGGAGGTAATGAAGCCTTGCCCTTCTAACAGTTTGTTAGTAGCCTGTCAGGGATTGCTGTTGATTAGTATGTCAAATTACCTAATATATCAGTTAAAACATTTGTTGAGTTATAACAATTGTTCATGATAAGATTTACCAGATCGCAACATCATTTTTCTATTAGAGATCTCGTAGTAGAGAAGCAAAACCCCAATGAGAATTTAGTGAACTATATTTTGAGGTGGAGAAACCTTAGCATGAAATGTGTACCTTAGCTACAGGAACATCACGCAATTGAGATCTCACTCAAAAGCATCCATGGGCCAGTGGCTTTCATGCTCAACATTAAATCCTTCGAAAAGCTTCTTCGCAAAGCCAGCAACCTTCAACAAGAATTCAAACATATGAATTCTCATGAGTAGTCTGAGAAGTCCAAGACGACCAGAGTATTTGAAAAGAAGTCCGGAATAGTGGCAACAGCCGATAAAGGAAAACAACTAATGAAGATACATACAGAAAATTTTTTTCAGTCGTCATCATAGCATGCTAAAAAACATACACAACAATATGGTCAGTCTAGCCATCAATCGCCTCAAGAAGGATCATACCAAACAAAGAATAAGAAAATGTTCATTAAAAAATGTAGAAAATTGGTATATTCCTTCAAAGACAAAGTTGTACCCAAAATGTTCAGAAACCTAATGAAAAAGCTTGAATTCATATTACCATATCCAAAGAAACCCAAAGACGTCAACAAGTAGGATCAATCAAATTATTGTTCATATCATAGATTTTTTGTACACAGAATATAAGATTGTTTTTTCTTCAAAGATTAGCTATAAATATGATTTGCTTTGATCTGTTTTGGCTACATTCTAACTATTTCTGTTAATAAATTTCGGCCAATATAACAAGAATAGTTGATTCTGAAATCATCATCATCATGAGTTAATAAATTTTTGCTACATTCTAACTATTTTTGTTGATAACGTAATTGATTATGACCAATATAACTTTGATCTTGATTCTCAAAATGATCCTCAAATCGTACTTGAGTCTGATGAACTCGCTCACAAGACCGAATGAGACATGGACAATACCGCTTACAACAGCGCCGAGAGTGACGAACCAATCCTCGAGTGCCACGGTGCACTAGTTGCCATCAACTTAGATCTTTCTGCTAAAAAAGAAACAACAAAAGATTCGGTAATGATATATTAGGAAGAGGAAATTACATAAGTGAACTTAAGGAGCGGGAGAGTATTACCCCAGAGAACAGCTCTGACAGATAAAGGAAAGCAAATTGTAACTCAAGAAGAGCTATCTCCATGTTGACCTCAATTTTGGTTGAGGTCTAGTTTTTTTTTCTTTAGTAGCCTAGGGTCTAGCCATAGGAATTTCCTATTGATTATTCTTAGAAAACTAGAGAAGGAACCCTCACCATTAGAAAATCTACATTCTTATTTGCTCAACTTAAATTTCCACATATTCGTCCTAACCTTTAGCACTTAGTAGGTGGGATCATTATGGGGGAGCCCAAGGAGTGTTCTTATAAGACTGCTTGACCTTATGGTTGACCCTAGGTGTTGTTCTAGGGCTAAGGCACTTACTTGCACTCACCTCACTCACAATCACTCACAAAATGTAAACCCAAAATTTCTTCACTTTGATCCCTTAATCCTTTGGGAGACTCATGTAGATGGTCCCCTAAACCCTTTGGCCCTAGCGAAGACCAGTACATAGAGGACCCAAATGGGGTTTCCATTAGTCCATAGATCATTTAAGGTGGTTGACACCCCAATTCTACCAAAAATACCCAACTTGGCCTTTTTTGTCCCTAAACTCTCCCAAATTACCTAAGTACCCTTGAAACCCTAAATTCGACCAAAATTCCCAAATTTACCCAAAATACCCAAATTTGTTCAAAAATCTTTTTAAATCTTTTGAAAACATCCAAATTACCTAAAATCACCAAAAAATGCCAAATTACTAAGATGTCCCTACTTGGCCAGAAATTTAAAAAGTTCCAAAAAATCCCAAAAATTCCCAAAACCTTTCAAATATTTTGAATTTCATTTTTCTCAACTACCACATGACCGAATTTGACCAATTTGATTATTCTGATCAAAACCCACCAAATTAACTTTAAAGGCCCAATTTCCCTAAATTTGTCTCAAATGTCAATCAATTTGGTCTCACTTTCCCCCAATTTCAATTCTAAACTCAAATTCACCTTCATTATTACTAATATAAATCAAATCCAAGCTCAATTGGCCCATGATTAGAGCTCAATTTTGATCTAAGTCAAACCCCCAATTTTGGCCCTTAACTTGGTTCCACCAAATTGAAACTCATGGGCTACTCCATTGGACTCAATTTGAATCCTAAGAACTTTATAAAACTCTGAAAAATCAAATTTGACCTTCAATTGGCCTTGGTGAAGCTTCAATTTCATTTAATTTCAACCCAAATCCAAAAATCCCCAATTTTTCCCAAAAACGGACATGTTTCAAAATTCTAGCAAATTGATTGCCTTGGCCCCAAAGTTTCCTCTCAATTCTTTCATGAAAAATCTTCATAGCATCTCCCTTGATCATTTGGATCATTCAATTGAGCTGAGTTCCAAGCGTAGCTCAACCTTAAGCCCAAATCTATTACAACATTTCCAAATTGACCAAAACCTCAAAATCCTTCAAATTGAGCTTCTAATTGAACACAAAATTACTTCATTACTTCACCAAAAATCTTCATTACAATATTCTACATAATTTTGATCAATAATTTAGACTCAAACTCAAGACTAGCCTAACCAAAACCTAAGCTTTGGTCATTTGGACCCATATTGGACACATGCACCAAAATTGTCCTAGCCACATTAAAGCCACTAACTTTATGACTCCATAGCCACCAAACTCCTCCTAGGTACCAGGCTAAACCATGAAAAACCGACCAAATCATCCTATGTTCCAATGAATCCCCAAATTAAGGGATTTTAATCCATTTTTGGACCAAACTTGCAAAATCTCCCTCATCATCACTAACCTTTGGGAATAAATCATAAGTAAGCCTCCCCCTTGCTCATCTAACTTCTTGAACACCTCCCATGGCCTTGCCAGCTGGCCTAGTGGTCAGAAAAACACCAAAACTATGAGCCATCACTAAGAATTTAACCCAATTCAACCTAGAGGCCAGCTCACCCTAATTAACCTTTAGAGCTTCTCTACCCTCCACCTAAGCTTCGCATTGCACCCAAATGGAGGCCATGACAACCACCCTAAGCCAATTTTATTTATGCCTCACCTCCATGTCTCAAGACTCCCTAAGACCTCCTCAGTTCAAGCCAACCATTTTCCCCTATTGAGCTGCACTGTGGAAGCTCAATTTTAAGCTTAAATTTTTGCCAAAATTAGGACAGATTTCTCCACACCTCCACAGTGAATCAAACTTCAATTAACTATGCACACACCTTCCGCATAAAAAAAGAAGTTGATTCCCCACAAAAGCCCCCTCTGAAAAAGCCTCTAACCTAGCTCTAGACCAACACCTTAAATCGAGCTTTGTTGAATTCATACTTAGACCATTCACCAGAGCACAAGGCTTCATCTTGAAGTTTGATGAGACCAATCAAAGCTACTACAACCATCTGATTGAGGCCTCCCTTATTAGACAAAGGTATTGAACTCCAACTCCAATCTGAGCCTATTTTTACTCTTAATATGTATTTACTGTATTTCATATTGTATAATCAATATAGATAGGTTTGTCTTGAGTAGATGAAGCTCTAGGACCAAACCCAATGAGATTTGGTTAAGTATTGAAGGAGGTCTTAAGGTTTGAGTGTGGACGGTTCATGGGTTACCCTATTTTGGGACGATGACGGGAAGTCGTCCGATCGCGTGTTTATCTCATCAACGCACAAGATGAAACCGGACATCGCTTCGGTTCATAAAGTGTGGGTCGAGTCAGAAACTACGTGGATGGCGGCGTCAAACCAGAGCTCACCACACGTGTTTTCAGAGCCTCCTTGGACCTAGTCAGTGCTTCGCGTTTAAATAGATAAATTGGGGTTTTTCTAATTTATTTAATTCCCTGATCTTTAAAAATTCATATCTTGGTGTAGAAAAATCATGAAAATAAAATAAAAACATCCTCTTGCTCAGCAAACAGAGGAGAAAAATGCAGAAAAAAATTAAGTTTATGTGATGCATATTTTAATTTTAATTAATTAAACACAATTTTGAGTCTTTTGATTCTCCATGCATGTAGACATTTTACCATAGCGTGAAATTTTTGTATGTTGTTGTCTCTATCTTAAGAAACATTCTTTAATTTTTCCAAAGTGAGAAGAGATCTCTAGATAGAGATCCATATTTTTTTAAGTTTATGTCCATTATTTGCATAAATTAATCATAATAATTAACATGTTGCTAAGAAAATTTCAAGATAATTTTGAAAGGTCTATTATGGCCTGAGAAACCTTTGGAAAATGTTTCATGATCTAAGTCATTAAAAATGTACCTAATTTGTACATAACCTAAATTGGAAATAAATTTAAATTTGGGAAACAAAAACATCTAAATGACTTGGTTTTTAATCACCACTGTAATTTAAAGTTCAGAGAACTCCCCATAAAAATTTCAAATTATTTGGTGCTCATTTGATAACTCGAATTGATTTTCTAAGTTAAATGTCTTTTTTAACACAAAAATGATTTTTTAATAATCAAAATATAAATAAAAAAATTAGAAAAATTAGTTTTTGGAGTTCTCTGTGATTAGATGAATTTTCTAAAAATAAATTTGTGATTAAAATAAAAATTTCATTTTTTATAAAAAATGATAAAAAGCACAAAAATAATAAAATTCATGGAGATATTCTAAATTGTTTCCCAAGCATTTAGGAACAATTTGAATATTTTTCCTGATTTTCTAAGTGAAGATATTGAATTTTGAAGCTTAAAATAATTTTTAAAGGCTAAAAATGGATTTTCACTAAAATAATTCTAACAATTCATAGAAAAATGGAAAAAATGTGAAATTTATTTCTCTAGGTTTCTTAACCTCGCGGATATTTAATAAAAATGTGAAAATCAATTTTCCACATTTAAAATAATTTATAATTAATAAATATCCCAAAACTTGAAATAATTCTAATAATTCAACTAAAACTCAAAAAAGCATCAAATTTGGCTCGAGCATTTCTCTCGTCTAAGCCTACATTCAGTAAACATTTCAAGTGATTAGGCTTTTTCTTGGTCAAGTTATGGAATTTTCTTTGAAAAATCCTATTTTTGCATATAAATAAATATATAAATTAAATTAAAATTTGAAAACTCACATTTTCTCTTATGATGTATTGATTGACACATGAGTGAGGTGGGATGCAAATTCCAAAGTCATTTGAATTAAACTTGATCAATTGTGAAGTATTAGATCCTTAGGGGAAAATATGTAATTTTGAAAATTTAGCCTTAATTAATATTTAGGCTTAAGTCAAGAAAAGGAAATGGGTAACCTTTGATCCTAATTAACATATTTGGATGATTGAAACACAAGGGAATTAATTGATAGAAACAATCTCACTTTTATTAATTAGAGGATAAATACATAATTTCCTTAAATTATTCAAATTTGGAAGTCTAGTCAATTAAATGATCATAGACTTAGGGGTATAGTTTTGGGTGTTCATAACTCGTTAATTCAATACCCAATTTTTTATGTTCAAATAGCATTCAAAAGTGTTGATGATGAATTATTATCACTTAAAAATATTTTTTAAAATGATTAAGACACTCACCAGAACCTTAAGGTCTTAGTAGTGACTTAAACTAAATCAAATTTGGTTAGATGAGGATTAAAAAAGTGAACATAATTAAAATTTGAACATCTTTAAAAACACTACAAGTTAATTAAGGTCTTCACCCACGTAATTCTCAAATTAAATTATAAGTGATAATTAACTTACTCTTAGGAATAATTGAAATATCAATGTTCATTGAGCATTAAAGGTATTTACAGGATGGGTTATTCAACAATATAATAAGTTTAAAAAGAGCTCTAGACTTTTCACCAGGCAGAGAGAGGGAAGCATGGACCTGCTTCTTTCTTCAGATCTGTTGGATACCTCGAAGGTCAACTTAACTTAATATGTTTTTCTTAACAAAAATCATCTTTAATCAAATTAATAGGGACCCACCAAGATATGACCTAGGGTTAGGTAGATCACTAAAACCTTATTTTTCTGCTTTATATAAAGTGCTCTCACATGCATTCTGAGTTTCAGGTAGTGAAACGAAAAGACTCCCCAGGTACGCTTTTTATAATTTACAGTGTCGTCTTTCTTGCACTTTCATAATGTACTTTTTATGTTTACAAAGCTTGAATGCTAAACAATGATGTCACCCTACATGAAAACCAAAACTTTTAGGATATCCACGAAACCAAAACCCAAAACCAAAATTAAAATCAAACAAGATAAAATTCACCGCCACAACATTCAAAATATAAAACAACTCAAAATTTAATCACAAACATCACAAAAACTACAACTACAACTAAATTAAGACGTCTTTATAGAATGATCGAAAATCCCTCGAAGGAGTTAACCTACGGTTGCTAACGAGGCTTTCCACGGTCTAAATGAAATTACGGTAATCATTAAATTGAGTTTAGTAAATTCATTTGGACTAAGTAAATCCAATAGAAAATAGTTATGCCGGAACGAGGGAACCATGGGATGCAAACTGGCACCACTCTAATCAACTTTAACATCCCCCATAACATTTAAAGAACTTCAATCATAGGGTCATCTGATTTGACATCATAACTTGACACCCTAGAAAACTTAAACTCAATACGGTAAGGAGCTTGGAGCTAGCATTGTGGGCAGTACGAACATCCTAATTAGCAAAACATATCTTCCCCAACTAAACCAATTTTCTTCCTTAGAATTAAAAAACAAGCCATAGGATTTTGAGGTTGTTTGCTTATGCAACATAATTTGTCACGTCATCTTTAGTCTTTTATGCAGCTCTACTGTAAAATATAAGCCCTAGCTCATCCTAAGATTCCAAGGTTGTCGTCTGTCATGACTTAAACCCTCACATCTTCCAAGCTAATTGTGTGATTGTTTCACACGAATGTAAGTCCTAAAATAATAAAATTTGAAAGATGAAACACTTAAATATTTCTCCTCAAAATTGAAGCCAAATTATAGGATAGCTTGGGAAGTGACCGAGGTTCTCCTCTGGATTCTTGACATCCCCTAGTTCTTTCTCCTTTGGATTCTACAATAAATGATCCAAATTTGAGTCAATCACTTTTCACACCTCTTGGTCTGATATTGTTGATAAGTTATATCCTTTGAACTCCTTGAAGATAATATTTCCTGATTTTTATCGAGATTTTTCTTAGGTGACTTCAGTCATTTAAGATGTAATTAACTATAGGGGCTTACCCTTATAGGAAGCTCATCTAAACCCAATTTAATATAAATCCTATTTAATTCTTCATATTAAATAGGGGAAATTTTCAGTAAATAAAATAGTTTTGCAGACTAAACAGATGTCATATATTTCTTAGTTTATTTGATCGAGCCTCATCCTCAAGTCTTGTGTTTATCTTTCAGGATAGATATACAATTTGAGGTATAGTGCTCCTTCATTAAAACTATAAAAAATATGGGGTCAGTTTGATTTCATACTTTTCTAAAACTTATACATATATTTAAATTATAATGTCCTTCCGAAGTGGGCGATGGGATTTCAATTCCGACGACCCACAACTTCCAACGGGCAACTCCTCAACCAAAATAGTACCGACACCCCACCTCCGCCGGTGGAAGAACCACATATCCAAGATAAAATTGGAGGATCATACAAAGTGGATTAAAATAAGCTAGTTCATCTTAAGAAGTTAGCAGTCGGATTAAGCATCGATGATGCTCTAATCCTGACAAGTGACATGAGAGAGTATATGGTTACATTTTTGCTTGACCCGAAAATTTGCTTAGCCCAATTGGCCAGCACATCCTCCGATGTAGCTAGCTTGTTGAAAGAACAGTCTGGGGTAATCTTCACAAATGAAGACTCGCTGCTCGATACCGCCAACCATAACCGTCCACTCTATATCTCCGTTAACATTGGTAGATTTGTGTTGTACAAAGTTTTAGTAGATCCTGGAGCATCAATCATGAAGATGTTTCCTACTACGCATTTCAAAGAAGGACAAGAGCATTGCATCAAGGGAGACTTACAACCATTTTCAGTTCATGAGGTTGGCATTCATGAAGATGTCGCCTACTACGCACCTTCGAAGAAAACTGTCTTCTCTCGTGAAATTGTGATAACTATGAGTGAAGGTTCAGAAGAATTAAAATGGCAAGTTCATTCCACTCTGCTTCAACAATTTTCCACCACTCTCTTATGACAAGTTCGTGGGGGTTGTTTTAGTTTGTGCACCCGAGGTCGAGGCCGTGGACGTGGACGAGCAAGAACCAATTTAATTGTTGAATGGACTAGGCCGACCATCAACATTGATCATGAAGAAAGTTCTCAAGATGAAATAATGATGACAAAATAGAAGAAACCTCAGCATGAGATATCCTTAGAAGATACAAAGAAAAATGAATATGAAACAATATATGATCGAATAAACCACTATGTAAACGCCATAACCCTTGTTCCGATTCTTACTAAAAAATTTTAGAGTTTAGAGGTCAAGGAAGTCTGTAGCATTGGTTCAAAACCGATCAAGTTTTATCATGCTTCTACTTCTACTAATCTTGAAAATCATGTAAATTTGGACGAGAATCCTAATGAATTATTGGAATTACCTTTTGGATACTTTTCGCCTTACGTACAAAAGTTAATTCAACATAGACATTTGCCAAAATAAATGCCAAAAGATAAATTACAACTTTTTGAAAAATTATGGGATGTTAAAAGTCACTCCCAATTCAAAAGAGGGTCTTGCATTTGGTACAGTAGGACCAGAAGATGATTCAAAATTTTGCATGGTTGTTACTAGCAAATTGGAAGATGATTGTCTCGATGTGGAGGATGACTTTACTAATCAACTAATTAAAGACGTTCCACCAAAATTTGAGGAAGAAATCAAATCAACTATAGATGAATTTAAGAAAATTAACCTCGGGACGGAGTAGCAGCCCCGACCTACATTTATAATTCTCTACTCAATGATGAAGAATCTTTATAATTGATTAAGCTGTTAACAGAATTCAAAGATTTATTCCCGTGGAGTTATGATGAAATGCTAGGATTGTCAGCACAGGTTGTGGTTCATAAACTTTGGGTGGATAAAGATATGAATCTAGTAAAACAAGCTCCAAGAAGAATGTGCCTCAAAATAGAGCAGCAAGTCATTGTCGGGGTGAAGAAGTTAATAGACGCTAACTTTGTAAGAGAAGAGCAATACCCCACATGGTTAGCAAACATTGTGCCAATTAAGAAAAAAAATGGACAAACATGTGCATGTGTCGACTTTAGGGATTTAAACAAAGCATATCTAAAAGATGAATTTCAACTGTCAATACCAAAATTGATTGTGGATATCGATTCGACAAATGAAATTTTCTCCTTTATGGATGGATCTTCGGGATATAACCAAATTAAGATGCTCCCGGAGATGCAGCACTTACAGCTTTCAGAACTCCGATTGGGATTTTTTGCTACACGGTGATATCGTTGGGTTGAAGAACGCCGGAGCGACTTACCAACGAGCTATGACAAAGACCTTTGATGATCTCATTCACAACCAAGTGGAATGCTACGTGAATGATTTAGCCATTAAAAGTAAACAAAAAATAGACCATTTATACGATTTGAGGATCGTATTTGAACGGTTATGGCGATGTGACCTTAAGTTGAATCCCTTAAACTGCGTCTTTGGAGTTACCTCTAGGAAATTTCTAGGATTCTTTATCTGTCATCGGGGAATTGAGATCGACTCGGATAATATTAAAGTTATTTTGAAATGCCTCCTCCCAAAACCTTGAAACAACTACATTCCTTCCAATGGAAGTTATCATATCTGAGATGTTTTATTTCTAATCTCTCAGGTAGGTGTCAGCCCTTCTCAGCATTGGTTAAAAAGGATGCTAAATTTGTTTAGGAAGAGAAATGTCAGCGGGGTTTCGAGGATGTTAAGCTATATTTAATGACACATCCTGTTTTGGCGGCCTCTATACCGGGAAAACGGTTAATAATTTATACCGCGACATTAGATGACTCTCTTGAAGCCCTCTTAGCCCAAATCAGTCACGAGGGTAAGGAAAATGCAGTCTACTACTTGAGTCTTTGTCTAATACCGACAAAAATAAGGTATCTGCCTATTAAGAAGCATTGTCAAGCATTAAGTTTTGCCGCCCAAAAGCATAGACATTACATGCTTTCTCAAAAAATTACCCTAATTTCAAAAGTTATTCTATTGCAATATTTTTCTACCCGACCAACACTCTCTGGACGTCTAGCAAGATGGTCGATGATTTTGTTCCAATTTGATATAACTTTTGTTCCCATTCGTGCTATCAAGGGATAAATTTTAGCAGAGTTTCTCGCTGCACACCCATTGCCAGCTGGGCCCCCTCTTAATGACAAATTAGCATATGAACAAGTATTACAAATATAATTGTGTAGTGTGCAATGCTGGGAGATGTAATTGGACGGAGCTTTGTCGGCAAAAAAAGGCAAAGGAATAGGCACAGTTATACCAGGTAAAGCAGGGATTGGTTTGATCTTTATCACACCATATAAGGTTATGCTGAGGTTCTCATACCACCTGACAGAGGCATGCACAAAAAATGAAGTAAAGTATGAAGTCTTAATCACCGTATTGGAGTTGGCAATCTTGATAGATATGATGGATATTGCCATCTATGGCGACTCTCAACTCATCATCCAGTAAGTCGTCGGACAGTATAAGATTTTAAGGCCAAGTTTAACAGAATACCACTGGTACACAATGAAGCTACTGGAGCATATTTCCAGTGTACCTTTCTATTGGATTCCTCAGGGAGATAATGCCCATGTTGATGCTCTAGCAATACTTGTAAATGAATTAGCTTGTCCCTCTAAGGATTCCATTGACAATTCGATACAAGGAAGATAGGTTTTATCTCGAATTGACCTCGAAAATCTACATAAGCACAGAAAAGAAGCAGAAACAATGATTGTGGTTGCTGATATTAATAAATATTAGCGTAAGCCATTAATAGAATATTTGCAAACTGGAAAGTTTCCAGAGGACAAGTTAGCAGCACATCACATTACAAGAAGGGCTATGTCATATGCTATAATTGGTGATGTCCTCTACAAAAGATCATTCAATCAAATGTGGCTACGGTGTCTAAGCAAAGCCTAAGCATAGAATATTGTCAAAGAAGTAAATGTCGGATTGTGTGGCGCTCACGAGTCTGGGCCAAAGATGAAAATGAAGATTAAGAGACTCGGATATTATTGGCCAGTAAAGATGTCCGACTGCATGGATAAAGCTAGAAGATGTCATCAGTGCCAAGTGCATGGGGCGGTCTTTCACCTACCTCCAAATGTGTTATTCCCAACCTTCACCTCATGGACATTCAAGTGTTGAGGCACGAACATAATAGGTCCGATAGACCCTCCATCCTCTAAAGGACATAGATTTATACTCGCTGCTACGGATTACTTTTACAAATGAGCAGAGTCAGTGCCATTATGAGAGGTTACCGCACAGTACATCCATCAATTTTTTAAAAGCCAAGTCGTCTATCATTTTGGAGTTCCATGCAACATAATCTTTGAGAATGGGACAGGCTTTAAAAGTAAAAATATAAACAATTTTTTCAAATGACACAGGATAGATTGGAGGTACTCTATAACTTACTATCCTATGGAAAACAGCTTAACTAAAGCCTTCAACAAGACATTGGTCCATATTTTCAAAAAAACACCCAATGAAAACAAAAGAGATTGGCATAACAGATTGCTAGAAACTTTATAGGCCTACCAGAAAATGTTCAAGACTCCCACTAAGTGAACACCTTACATGCTCGTGTATGGGTCTGAGGCCGTACTACTGTTAGAATTCTAGACGCAGTCTCTCAGAGTCACTGTCGCCAATCAGTTTACAACAGAAGAAAGTGCAAAACTCAGACTTGAACAATTGGAAAGTCTTAAAGGAAAATAACTAGAAGCACAACAAGACCTGGAGCTTTACCAAGAGAAGATGATACAAGCTCATGACAAATTGGTTCGCCCAAGGATATTCAAAGTTGGTGATCTCGTACTTGTGCTTAAAAGGCATATTCTTACATGCCGCAAGATAGGTGGAAATTTTGATCCAGCTTGGGAAGGACCATTTATCGTAGGAAAGGTTACACAAGAGGAGCCTATCAAGTAGTAGATTTGTGAAGAGAATGACCAATATTACCGATCAACGAATGATACTTGAAGACATAATATGCGACTTGACTTTGCTTGAATTGAAATTTTGAAATTTTGATTGTTTTGGGATTATTTATTTGGCCAAACGTTTATGAAAGGGTCCAAATGTTTTGTAATAAGATTATCCGCAATAAAATGAAAACTTTTGAATTTACATACTTCAATTTTCTCTTCTCTACCTTTAAAAGTTTTATATTTTACTAAATTAACCAAAAAAAATATATACACGTATATAAATGATCTTCTCACCAAGATAACATAAAATTTTGTTTAATAAACACTTAGTTTTGTTCTTGTCCTGCTAAATTTCAACACACTGATGTTTTTTCTGTCTTCTGCAGAGAGAATGTCAGGGCAGAGGCTGATTTTTGCTTTTAAAGATGGCTGGAACCTCGTACTTAATGAAGAAGGGCACCACAGGGTGGCATCATAGACTTTGACAAGGACATCAGTCAAGTCAACATGGACTATGAGGGTCCCCTAATGGATGTTGTTGGCCGTCAGGAAAAAAAAAGCACTACTATCTCTGATAAAGATCATCACTAGGGAGAATTCCTCACTAAAGGGAAGAAATTGATAGTACAGCAAGACCCGATGAAGGGGACTAGTCGCCTACTGTCTATGATAACGTACCAACCGGGGTCCTAGTCACTGCTAATGACAAAAGATTATCGGATGCACTATTGTGAAGAACTCAAAGCAGAAACACCAATTGTTGAAAACATAGATTTTTTCTACACGAAGAAAGAAGACGCCAAAAGGAGGAAGAAAACTTGCATGGGAGATACCTCTACTAGCTTGCCTACCACAAAGGATGAGTCTGAGTTTGCTACAAGGCCAGAGATACAAGGAGTTTCAGATGATCTTTGGACGTTTTTCCCTACATGCAACACCGAGATTCCTACACTTACTACATGGGCGTTTGTGGAATGCTTAGACTGCAACGTCTCCCACCTAGAGTGTTACAGTACTATGGAGGAGTACACGTCCACCGATGATGGATTTAAGAGCACCGATCACCCGATGGGGGAGTCATATATTCTACTGGAGACAAAGACAACACTAGCTTAGATTCGCGCTGATACTGAAATGAGGGAGCACCCTCGACAGCTGTCGTTGATCACCTAGGCAGAATTTAAAAAATTTATTAAAGTAAAGAAAAGAGAGTTTGAATTCTATGAAGAAGTTTAAGGACGATTCATCAACATACTAGAAGGCTTGGAGCTGTAAACCAAATTCTTCTATGAAAGTGATGAAAGAAGTATTCTCGACTGCTTCTTTAAACTAAGAGATGGGGGTCGAGCGGGTCTTTTGATGGAAATAACCTATTCTGAGCCACGGAAATGGATGGATAGAAAGGGCAGGATCGTCATACATTGTGGCTGCTGTTATAACTTCATTAAGGACAAACAAGGAATTCCCTTGGGGATTTTAAGACACGATGAGCTAGACCCTTTACCTCCCATGATAAAATGGATGACAAAAAAAAATGGTCTGATGGAGCATACTTCCAGTCGACTGTATTCCCAAAAGTTGTATCATCAATATATATGATGAAGGACACTACAATTCCCCACATATAGACCAGCATGATTTTGTGAGACCTTTCCACAGTCTCTTTCATGAGCAGAAACAATATTTTATTCAGGAAAGAAATAGATGTTATTGGCCCCAGTGAGTTCGGAGGATCTGTGGAGAGTCTGGTACCAGTGGGTTCAGTGTTGGTTTTTAAAGAAAATGGAGCAGACATCGCCAAACACACCAGTTCAGAGGTACGACACCATAGGGTGTCTGTAACTTTTTGAAGAATGGATAACAGCAAAGTACCATATGGATTCCGGCCAGACCCAGAGTTGGAAGAGCTACTGCCTTACGAGCTATGAGAGGCTTGCACCTCTAAGCTCATTCAAAGGGAACTCATGTCCCGAAGCGTAGCATAGTAGGTCAGCTCAATCAGGAGCTTGACCCATCAGAGATGGACACTCAAGAGACACATTTTTGTACTGTATTTTGACGCAACAGATATGATGACATATGTATCAAATATGCTCAGCTTGTTATATGTACCAAGCTTGAAATATTTTTAGAAGTACTTCGATGCGTTCAACATCCTGTATCTTTTGATGCTTTGGTTTGTACTCATTCTACAACACCTATTTAAGCAGATTAATGAAATCTCTTTCAGAATTTTTATCTCTTTGTTCAATTACCTTCTATGTTATGGATAAAAGCCATGGAACCATACGTTGGTTCCAAACTAGAATGAACGAAGACCAAAATAATAAAAACTTGATAATAATAAAAATCAAACAAAATACATTTTGTTTTTTGAAAAATCAATCAACAAAAATTTAATTTTGAAAATATCTTTTGATAATTAAATGCTAAAAACAACAAGAAATGAAAATAAATCTATTGAGTTGATTCTCTCAATTTGGAGGTCTCTTACCCTTTGCTCGCGGAGCACGACTATCTTTGTCTACACTAATTCTCTTCACAATCCCCACAGAATTTCATATTCTGCACAAAACCTTACAAAATTTCACATATCTTCCTCACCAATGTCAACCTTTTCACATGACACACATTTTTGAGTTCAGCACCACAAAATTCTCGCACTACATTTAGCTCGTTCTCGGAGCGGGTACCAAAACGCTATTTTCCTTTCCACTACCTCCTAGTTTGGATATAGGCCACGGAGCTTTCCTTCCTAATATAGTGACAGCTCTCTGTCACGCTTTTGGTTAGATATGAGGCATCAAGCTTGCCTTCTTAATGTGACACACATCTTCGAGATTGGTATCAGACCCTCTTGAATGGGACATGGCATCCAATTCTCTACACACATCTTTGAGACTGGTATAAGGCTCCCTTGAATGGACACAACATCGAATTCTCTACGCACATCTTCGAGATTGGTATAAGACCCCATTTAATAGGACACGACATCCAATTCTCTACATATATCTTTGAGATATGTGTAAGACTCCCTTGAACGGAACATAACATCCTATTTTCAACCTTTTGATAGGTGTAAGACTCCCTTGAATGGAACATAGTATCCTATAATCAACCTTTCGAGATTGGTATAAGACCCCCTTGAATGGGACACGACATTCAATTCTCTACACACATCTTCGAGATTAGTACAAGACCCCCTTGAAAGGGACACGTCATCCAATTCTCTATTCTCAACCTTTCAAGATTGGTATAAGACTCCCTTGAGTGGTACATTACATTTAATTCTATTCACATATCTTTGAGATTGGTATAAGTCCCACTTAAGTGGGACACGGCATCCAATTCTCTTCACACATCTTCGAGATTGGTATAAGAACCCCTTGAATGGGACATGACATCCAATTCTCTACACACATCTTCGAGAATGGTATAAGACCCCCTTGAATTGGACACGACATCCGATTCTCTACACACATCTTCGAGATAGGTGTAAGACTCCCTTGAATGGAGCACATCATCCTATTCTCAATCTTTCAAGATTGGTACAAGACCCCCTGTAATTGGACACGACATCCAATTCTCTATACACATCTTTAAGATAGGTGCAAGACTCCCTTGAAAGAAGTACAATATCCTTTGCTCAACCTTTCGAGTTTCATATAAAGCCCCCTTGAATGGGACACAACATCCAATTTTCTACACATATCTTCGACATAAGTGTAAGACCCCCATGAATGGAACACGACATCTACTCTCAATCTTTGAGGTCGGTGACTAAATTTTGACTCACTTTTTGGGATTGATACCTAAATTTCATTTCCCATCTCAGGGTCAGCACCTAAATATTGATTCCCATCCTATAAAAATATTTGAAACTTGATAATTTCAAGCCTACTCTCCAATCCCCAGTGAGATTTCCTACTCCTTAATTTCAATCAGATATGCACTTTCTAATTCCCCAGCGGGAATAACTTGCACTCAAATTCTACACTCCTTCTATGTTCACTAACTTAGGAGTTTGTATTAGTTTTGTTGATCTTGTCGGTCAACGCCAATACGCACGGTGTTCTTGCCCAGCAAACCACACGTATTGGGGGTCCATTTGTTAACCTCAATTTTGGTTGAGGTTTAGTTCTCCCTCTTTAGTAGCCTAAGGTCTAGCCATATGACCTTACTGTTGACAATTCCTTGAAAATTAGAAAGGAACCCTCACCATTAGACAATCTAAACTTTTCCATGTTCAACTTGAAGTACCACATTTTGGTCCTAAGCTCTAGCACTTAGTAGGTGGGGTCAGTATGTGGGATCTCAAGGAGAGTCCCTATAGGATTGCTTGATCTTAGGGTTGACTATGGGTGTTGGTCTGGAGCTAGTTCTCTCCTTACACACACTATCACCCACAATCACTCACAATTCGAAAACCCAAAATTGTTGACTTTGATCCCTTGATCTTTTAGGAGATTCATGTAGATGCTTCCCTTGACCTACTAGTCCTAGGCTAGGGTTTAGCTAAGACCAGTACATTGATCACCCAAATGAGGATTTCATTGTTTCATACCTCATATAGTGTGGTTAGCACCCCAATTATACCAAAATGTCCAACTGGGCCTTTTGGCCCTAAATCCACCTTAATTACCTAAATGCCCTTGAAACCCTAAATTTGGTCAAAATCCTCAAATTCACCCAAAATAGTTCAAAAATCATTTCAAACCATTTCAAAGAACCCAAATTGTCCAAAACCACCCAAAATTGCCAAATTACTAAAATACCCCCAAATTTACCAAAATACAAAAATACCATTGGCACCCCAAACTTTTCCAAAACCTCTAAAATCACTTCAAATCTCTCCAAAACCAATTTAGACCCTTTAATTGAACCCAAGTTTGCCAATTTGACCATTTTGACTAAAACCCACAAATTGCCTTTAAAGGCCTAATTTCCCGAAATTCACCTCAAATGTCCATCAATTTGGCCTCAGTTCCCCTCAATTTCAATTCTAAACCTAAATTAATATTTCATTTGACTAATACAAACCAAATCCAAGTCTAATTGGCCCATGCTTTGAGCTCAATTTTGATATAAGTCAAACCCCCAATTTTAGCCTTGTTACTTAATCTCACTTAATCGAACCCAATAGCCTACTCAATTTGCCCCAATTTGAATCCTAAACACTTCATAACAGTTATAAACATCAAATTTAACTTTTTCTTGTCCTTGATAAAGCCTCATTTTCATTTAATTTTAACCCAACTTCAAAATCCCCAAATTGGTTGTCTCCAAATTCTACCAAAGTGAATGCCCTAACCTCAAAATTTACACCGAATTTAGGTTGAAAACTCTTAATGATATTCCTATAGACCGCTATCAACCATAAATTTGGACTTAGCCAAACTTTAACCCAACCTATACCCAAGCCTAGTCTAACATGCCCAAATTGACAAAAATCTCAAAATCCTTCAAATTGAGCTTTCAATTGAACTTAGAATTTCTTCAATCCTTCACCAAAAACCTTCATGACAATCATCTAAACAATTTTGATCAATCAATTGAGCTGAAATTTATATCTAGCTTAACCCAAACCCAACTTTTAGCATTTTAACCAAATTAAACCCATACACCAAAACTGACTTAGCCATCCTAAAGTCACCAAATTAAGGTTTCCACAACCACCAAATACACTCTATGGACCAAGCTAAACCCACCCAAACCATCAAAGTTAGCTATGGACCAATGGTCCCTTGATTTAAGGGATCTTAACCATATTTGGGCCTTATTTGAAAATGCTTTGCCATCATCACTTGCCATTGGGAGTAAATCATAATTAACTCTCCCTTGACCTCCTTAAGCCAAGAAGTGACTGAGTTCTGGCCAACCACCTCCTCAGCCACCAAAAATAGCCAGCCCAAGCAAACCCCAAGCCAAAATTGAACCTCCTTGACTTGGCTCACTATCATTGGCCATTAGAGCCTGTCTTCCCTCCACCCCAGCAAGCTTTAGCACCCAATTCCAGCCCTGAGCTCCACCAGACAGCCATGGCTTTAAATGGAGCTCTCCACGGCCAAAGAGTGTAGTTCTTGGAATGTTAAAGAAACTCTGCCAAAATCAAACTAGAGCTTCTACAAACCATCCCAAGTGCAATCCCCATAGCCACCCCTTAGAGCCAATTTCTCCATTGAAACTTGCCCTAAAACCAAGATAGATCTCTCCACTCCACCATAGTGCATCAAACCTCAATTAATTGTGCACACACCATCCCCACAGTGAAAGAAGTTGATTTCCCACAAAAGCCCCTCTAAAACAACCTCTAACCTAGTTATAGACTAACACTGGAAATCGAGTTTGATCGAAATCATACCTAGACAATTCACAAGGCATTAGACTTCATCTGGAAATTTGTTGGACCTAATTGAAGCTACCACAAAGGTATTAAACTCTAACCCTAAGCATAGCTTGTTTCAACTCTCTATATGTATTTACTATGTTTCAAACCATATAAGCTATATATATATATGCTGGTCTCAAGGTGATGAAGGTTTACAATTTGGTTGAGTTTTACTTGAGATATTAAGGTTTTAGTGTAAACAACTCACGGGTTAGGTCACTTGGGAACGATAACGGAGAGCCGTCCGATCGCACGTGAATCCAATGGACGGAGGAGATCAATCTGAACAAGCTATTGGTGCATAAAATTTGATATGCATGGAAGCTGAGCAGGATGGTGGCATCAAATGGCAGAGCACTGCATGTTCTTTTGGAGACGCCTAGGATCCAGTCAGCGCCACACTGGATAAGTAGAAAAATAGTGATTTTTGAATTATTTTAAATACCTAAACTTCAAAAATTCCTATCTTTCTATAAAAAATCATAAAAATAAAATAGAAATACCTTCCTGCTCAGTGAATAGAGGAAAATAATGTGGACTAAAATTAAAAATTATTTGACAAACATATGATTTTTAATGAATTAAATACCCTCAGTGGTAGTTCAATTCTCCATGAATAAATATTGCTCACCATGGCTTGAAACTTTTTAGGTTCATTATTCATCACAAAGTGGGTGTTCTTTGACTATTCCAAGGTTAGAGAGCATCTCTATACTTCTATCCATAATTTTCAAGCTAGAGTGACCATTTTGGCTTATTTTAATTATATAAATCAAAATATCATTTAGAAAATTATGAGAATAGTTTTGGCAGGTTTGGTCAAAGATGTCCAGGAAAAACATTTTGATGCTTTGGATTACCTTATGAATTTCTATATTTAATTAAATGAAAATATCTTGTATTAATTTATGTAAATTAAATACTTATAAAAAATTGACAAAATCATTCCCATATTGCTCATAAAAATCATGTTTATTCACTCTAAAAATTTTAAAATTATTTGATTGAATTCAACTATTCAAATGGATTTTCTAAGGAACCTTATATTTTTGAACAAAAATAATTATAAAAAATTAAATACACTTGAAAAAATTATAAAAAGTGGTTTTCTGAGTTCTTTGTGATCACGGGCACTTAGGAAAAATAAAAGTTACTTTTGGTAAAATACTTGATTTTTTAGACTTATATTGGATTTAAAATACTTAAAATAATTAAAAATCCCAAAATACCAAAACATTTCAAAATGTTCACAATTGCTCTCTGATCACTTGAGACTCATTAAAATATTTTTACTAATTTTACATAAATTAGAAATAATTTTTAAAGGCTTAAAATTGAATTTTCTTTATTTTCTCATTAAAGTAATTATAATAAATTAATTAAAAAGACCATGAAGTTTTGCCTAAGGATTTCTCTGACGTAAGAAAACCTTTAATAGTTTTCTCATAAATAAAGACTTTATTTTGTAAAGTTAAACAAATAAACTTTTAAAATTCTTATTTTCTAAATTTAAATAAATAATTAAATTAAATTTGAAGAGTTCCACATTTCTCCTCTAAACATTAGAATTACCTCATGGACGTGACACTCTAAACCCTAAAAGTCGTTTGAGTTGTATTTAAAGAGTTATAAGGTGAAGTTCCCCAAGGGAAAAGTGGTAATTTCAGACTTTGGTGCCTTAATCAAAATTTAGGATTAACCCAAAGAAAATGGGTAATTTTAATTTTAATAAAAGAAATACAGTGGGAATAAAATTTATAAAATCACTCATCACCCTTGCACAACATCAACAAAATCATAATCCTACTAATTTTCACAACTTAGAAATCAATTAAGATCAGACGATTCTTAAGTGATTGGCTTAAGCTAGGAAGATGACAATTTACCTGCCTTAAGCACAAAGTTTAGAAAAATTTGATCATTCAATAAGGATACATATCACCTAAAATCAAAATCTTGATAATCATCATTTTCCCTATCAGAATTGTTAAAGGCTTAGTAGTGAGCTAAGCTCAATGTTTAAACTCAATTGATCGGATTTAGAAGATAATGTAATTAGTGATTAACATCTTTAAACACTACAAGCCTGACCTTAATTATGGGCACCATAATCTTAAAAAACCTAGACTTGCCTTAGGGGCACCCACTCACGTAACTTTTCAATAGAAACATCAATTGACCAATCGAGTATGTTATCCTTCAAATAATTAAACTGTCAAGTTTCATCGAGTAATGGGGTAGTCACTCTCCAGCCTCAGATAATTAATAGAACAATATGATAAGTCCAAAATGAACTCGGAATATTTCAAGAGATCTTCAAAGTGATCATGGTTATGCCTCGAGCATTTTGTGATCAATTAAAAATTTTGAAGGGCAAATTGGACATGTCATATTTTGTTTTAAAATTATCCACTAGGATCTTCCAAGATCCAACAAAATCATAGCTTGGGACTTGGTAGCTAAAACTTCATCTACACTTGCAATTTAAGTTCCTTGCAATAATATATACATGTCTTGAAAGTACTGACCTTTCAGGTGGTGGAACGAGAAGACTCACCAAATATGCTTTTTTAGTTTTCTCTTTTACTTTCCACACTTTATTATTATACTTATAAAACTTGCATATTAAACAATGATGTCACCTTGCATGAAAACCAAAACTGTTAAGATAGCCACCAAACCAAAACCAAAACAAAAATCAACCAAGATAAAATTCACCACCACAACATTCAAAATATAATACAACTCAAAATTTAATCACAAACATCACAAAACAACAATTGCAACTAAATTAAGACGTCTCTATCGGATGATCGCCAACCCCTCGGAGAAGGTAACCTATGGTTGCTAACGAGGTTTCCCATGGTCTATATTAAAGTATGGAATTCATTAAGTTGAGTTTCCTAAATTCATTTGAACTAAGTGAATCCAATAGAAAACAATGGTACCAGAGCAATGCAACTGTATGATCCTAACCTGTGTAACTCTAATCAAATTTAATATGCCCCATAACATTTAAAGGATCATAACCATTGGGACATCTTATTTTGACATTATAAATTGACACATTATAAAACTTAATTTCATCAAAATGAGGAGCTTGGAGCTAACGTTATGGGCAGCACGACCATCTTCAACAACAAGAAGATATGCAACAACGCATCTTTTCTTAGAATTAAACAACAAGTCATAAGATTTCGAGGTTGTTTGCTTAGTGCAACATAAATCCTCAACTCATCTTTAGGCCTTTGTATGGCTCTGCTGTACAATATAAATGTTAACTCATCTTAGGATTCTTAGGTTATCGTTCATCATGAACTAAACCCTCACATCTTCCAGTCTATTTGTATGATCATTTTACACGAATGTAAGTCCTAACTAATAAACTTAGCAGGATGAAACATCTAAACAGTTTCTCCTCTAAACTGAAGCGAAACCATAACGTGGTATGGGAAGTCACTGAGGTTCTCCTCTGGATCTATAACATTCATTAGTTCTTCCCCCTTTGGACTCTATAACAAAATGTTCAAAATTGAGTCATTCCTCTTTCATACCTCTTTGTCCGATCTCCTTGAAAAGTTTCATACTTTTAACTTCTTTGCAGATAACATTTCCTGATATTTATCGAGAGTTTTCTTGGGTGACTTCGGTTAACTAAGATGCAATTAACTATAGAGGCTTACCTTTATAGGAAGGTTTTACGGACCTAGCTTAATATAAACTCTATTTAATTCTTCATATTAAATAGGGGAACTTGTCGGTAAATCAAATAGTTTCGCAGAACAAACGGATGTCATATATTTTTTTAGTTTATTTGATCGAGTTTCAACCTCAAGT
>NEWO01001000.1:139650-150308 GCA_003013225.1 Phalaenopsis aphrodite
AGCCGCCGCAAGTTGATCTGGTTAGTAGATAAATAGGTCTTTTTATGATTTATTTAAATGACCAGAATTTCAAAAATCCATATATTTTCATAGAAAAATCATAAAATTAAAATAAAAATAAACTCATGCTCAATGAACAGAGGGGAATAATGTGGAAATGGTTTCATGTCAGTTTTATGCATGTGTGATTTTTAATTAATTAAATAGTGTATTCCTTATTTGGATTATACTTTTACATGGACAGTTCACAATGACTTAATTTTTTAGGCTTTTGATCTCTCTGTCATGAGGGATCTTTCTTGATTTTTCCAAGGTCATGGGAGGTCTCTAGCCAGAGATCTCTACTTTTCAAGCATGCTATGCGTGTTTTGGTAAAATAATTATAATTTGTAGGATATCAATTGTTTTGAAGTTTGAATGTGGTATTGTGACAATAAAGGGCATACATATTTTTTACCTCTTGCGAGCATAAAGAACATTGACTAATCTAAAGGTTGTGTTAGCATGTATAATAATGCAGGGTAGGTTCTATTCTCCCACCCATTGTGGCCTCTTTATAAGGCTGGACCTACCAGCCCTTAGTTCCATTCTCTAGACCAAATTGATAAAAGAATATAGTCTGTCACCCTAGAAACTTCAATTATACACCCATCAAATCTTATCTTTCTATCTATTTTCATTCCCACTTGGACAGTCGCCATTGCTCTTTCCAAAGTAAAATGTGAGGCTCACTAATTAAAAAAATCTTAACCCTCTCGTGTCTATAAGTTACTCAATAAATTTTAACAAAACAAGTGGTCAATTTGTAAAGTAAATGAAGGACCAATGAAAATATCATCACTAATTTTTGGAATAACAGAAATTCTAAACAAATTAAAATCACCACTTGGTTACATCATATTGCAAAGAGAAAGAAGAAAACTACTCATAACACATGTGGATAACAAAACAAAATATGGTAATAAAACTCAAATCCAAAGTACAACACTTAAAGAAAAAGATACAAATACTTATCTGAAATGTTTCCCCACGTACTCATTTGAATTTCTTGGACTTCTCTGACTCCAATAGACTCTTACATAACTCACAAAACTTTAGAAATCACAAAGACTCACAAATGTGGCTGCCCACTCCATATGGGCGCCCCACACTCTCTAGCACACTCCAATACTCTCTCACACACTCCCTTGACGTTCATAATTAATTTATATTTTTAAAGCTTTGATAATGACCAAGGGTTGCTTCACAGATATTTTAATAATTTGGTATCATTCAATGGATCTTCTAGAAAAAAACTATGACACCTATGCATTAAAATTGTTGCGCCTAGGTGCCAGCCGCCATCTGCATCTGGTGCCTAGGAGCCAGTTTGGTTGGTGTTGTCAATACTTGATCATTTTACTCTTTTTTTTATGAATTTTTGCTTCTCTCTATTTTTAAACTCTTTTTCTTGCATCTGTAACAGAAAACACAAAAAATACCTTTAATTAAAACATAATAAGTTCAAAAATGAGGATAAAATATACATAAAATTATGTAATTTTAAGGTGGATCAGAACTCAACTGCAAGACTCAGCGACGCAACAATAATGAATACTTGCCAATTCAAACACACTTCTCAAAACCCAAAACAATCACAGATTAGGTTCTTAGGGTGAACTTCCTGAGAAGCAAGACGAGGATACAAGCAAAC
This sequence comes from Phalaenopsis aphrodite, assembly GCA_003013225.1. Taxonomy (NCBI): domain Eukaryota; kingdom Viridiplantae; phylum Streptophyta; class Magnoliopsida; order Asparagales; family Orchidaceae; genus Phalaenopsis; species Phalaenopsis aphrodite. The sequence continues at coordinate 141,344 of NEWO01001000.1, forward strand.
AAAGGATAACTTCAGATAATGATAAAGACTAAAACATGAAGTAAAGGATGATCCTCAATTGAATCTTTCATAGGCTTAAATAACATAAATTCGTAGGTCCTCGAGTTTTTTCATCAGACACAACATAAATCCTCACACTATCTTTTAGACATTCGTATGATTGTATGTCATACGATATAAGCTCTAACTTTTTTAGGATTATGAGATCGTAGTTTAGTGCAACATAAATCTTGCTATCTTCTTGGATCGTTTGCACAATCATGTATCGTGGAGATATAAGTCCTTAAATTGAAACAAATTGCAGAAGTAAACATCAAGTGACATAATTCACGAATGTAAGCAAAAAATAAGGCATTATGGGTAGTCATTGAGGTTTGCCTAAACATCTATGATGTCTCCTACTTCTCGCTTCTTTGGTCTCCAAAATAACTATTTCAATTTGGTTCATTCCCACTTGAGTTTTCCTACAAATAACCGTGAAAACTCAACCTTAAATACTTGAAGACGAAATTTCTAATCATCATCAAGTTGGTCATTTAAGATGTAATTAACAATAGGGGCTTGTCTTTGTAGGGAATTAGGAATCAGGTGATATAAACCCTATTTAATTTTTATATTAGATAGGAGAATTGTTGGTCATAAAATTTGTAGACTAAGGGTCTGTTTGGGGCAGCTGCAGCTTATCGAGCTTATCCTGATAAGCTACTTATCCTGATAATCTGATGATAACAGTTGATCTAGATAATTTCTCTATTTGTTTGGTTTGTGATTATTGAGAATAGGCGATTCTGAAAAAATGACAAAATTGCCCCTATTCTAAATAAGCTGGAGCTGTTTGTTTTGTGCTTTCTGGAGACAGCTTATTTGAATTTTTTTACAAAATTACTAACACACTCAACATAATCATAGAAAAGAAAATGAGAAGACTGAAAAACATATGTGAAAATACAAAATAATTATACCACTGAAATATTTCATCACATCAGAAATACAGAATTACCCAAATAAATGTGAAAAATACACCATAACAAACTAGTACATACTATAATGAGACCCGACAAAGAAGAAAAAAATATTTTAAAATTACAAGGAAAAAAATAATAATATTGACTTTTACATGCAGTAGCATATCACGTCCCACTGTGACCGGCTCTGACACTCCAGACCCTGAGCAAACTTGTCTGACTGGGATGCAGTAGAAACAGAAGCAGTCGAAGCAGAGGTGGTGTTCTGAAATGTTGATATCGACGACCTCTGTGTCGGGGTGTCCATCTGCGATATCATGGAAACAGACTCCCTGTTAGCCCACCTGAAGAATTTGCAGTCCTCATGTCGTTGTGCCCACCACGGACACCTGTAAAATTGCCTCCCGAAGCTATGTGTCTGATGTGACGTGGTAGCAAGAACGGTAGCCCACAATGACACACCATTTTCTAGGAGTTCCCAGAATATCTTGAACTCATCGTTCTACAGTTATTAAAAATATAATAAATCTGTCCAAATATTTATGAAATATATATAGTATACTTACCGGAGTATGGAGACAAAAGCAAATATACTTTGTAGCCATTCAAACTGCTCCACCGTTATGTTAATGCAATTAGTCCTAAGAAAAAAAATGGGACAGAAGCAAAGATACTTTGTTGTTGCTACAACACCACACTCATATAGCATTTCAACATCCAAAAACAGAATGACACAATGGTTGCTATAATTATTTCAGTCATAATAAAGTGCCAACTATTTTGGATATATGAAATTCTACTTGTATTAAGCTTCGAATGCCAGCTATATAAATTTCCAAAACGAATACACCACCAATCATGTAACAGAAATATTCCAAAACTGTCGGCCAAAAATAAACTTGTTCCACTTTCATAACTGCAGGCCAAAAAAAACATTAATATTTCAAAACTACAAGAGCCATTTTCAAAACTGTAACAGCCATATTCCAAAACTTTTAGCTAAATATAAGTGTCATTTTTGGATGCACCCACTTTCAATTTCCACTTTCGAAACATAGATATGTTAAGCTGAATATAAGAGCCACTTTCTATTTACAAAGTTGAATATAGGAGCCACTTTCAAGTTTCAAAACTGTAAGCAAAATATAAGAGCTATTTTCGAAAGTGAATATTTTCGAGCTGTTATTTTATGTAAATTCTCCAGATAGGAACTCCACATTATGAATTGGAAAGAAACCATTCCAACATTGCTATTTTATGTAAATGCTCCCTCAACTATGGCAAAAATAATGCAAACAGAAGTGTGTGCTCCACTTATAGAGTGTTTGCACATGAATTAGAACATACCTCATATGGAAGCACATTTTCTTGCTTGGCATTACTCCCATTGTATGAAAACTAAAATCCGCTTCTCTTGAACTTTTACAATGCTTGTATATCATTACTAACACCTTTTAGAAACCTCTCAAGCCCAAGAAACTCACAAATTAATGTCTAAGCCATAGACACCATCATACCACTCATCTCTCCTTATCATTCCTCCCCAAAAAATTTCTCCTACAATCTTTTATTCTTGTTGATTGAAAAAAATTGCCAATTTTACATTGTAGTAGTGCCATTAGACCATGCTGTTAGTAGGAAAGCTAGTATGGCCTACAGTCTTGCCCCATTAAAAACCCAAACAAGGTAAAAGATGCATTCTGGCTTGCACTTGTAAATGCAAGATAATGAAAAAATAGTAATCATGTACTTACTTAGAAAATATTCAGAAACACGTCCCCTAAAGGTGATGAAATTTATGGATGCAAGAACTAAATCTATTGGTCTTAGAGAAAAACAAAAACTTCTAAGAAAAATTTAACAAAGAAACATATTGAAATCCAAAGAAGGTCAGAACTGCTGCTGGAACAAATGCAAGACACTGAGAAAATAGTGCCCATTTAGAAAATATGTCAGAAGCACCCTCACATAAAATTAATAAATTCCATGGAAGCAAGAATTACATTTATAGGCCGTAGTGAACAAGAAAAACTTTTATGAAAATTTTAACAAAGAAGCATAGTGAAATAAAAAACAGTTCAAAACTACTGCTAGAACAAAATTAAATAATGCCATTTACATACATTCCACCCAATTCTTCCGAAGTGTTATAGTGATTTATCAAAGAGGTGTTGTACAATACAATAGAAATACAACTATCAAATATTAGCAACAATAGTGATGCCATAAAAAAGTGCACTGAAATAAAGAGAAAGGATTCACACTACGTTTTTTTCTAAAATTGGCATACAACAAATCATAGAAGGTTTTCAAAGCATTAGTGGGAATTCAAATCCCAAACCAAAAGATGAATTTAGAGATATCATAAAAAAGTGCACTGAAAATATATATTTGCATCTTCATGATCCATCCAACAGAAGATATGACAATCAAAGTATTCTCTAATATTTGCATCTTCAGCATTCATAAAAAGTGCACTGAAAGTACAAAATAGACAAGAAATCCATATAACAAAAGAAATTTTAATGTTTGATAAAAGGATTCAAATGTTAATTAAAGAAGGTGGATAAACTCAGGAATAAAATATTGCATCTGTAATGCTCTCCTTCAAAGCAATCATCTCATCTGCACCTTCACTAGCTTGGGTGTTAAAATCTTCAGTATCCATGACTTCATCTGGTATGGACTGCCCAACTTGGAATTCAAATGCTTCAGGCGGTATATGCATGTCATCGGCGTCAACCATATCGAAGTCCATATCATAACGAGAGGGGTGCCTTCTAATGAAATTGTGGAGCGTCATCATCGCCACAACAATATGTACCTGTTTCTTAAAAGGATATGTCGGCATATAACAAAGATGACCTATTTCTTCTTCCATACTCCAAAACTCCTTTCAATTACCCCGCGTAAGGAAGAGTGACATTTGTTGAACATCTCTTTCTTACCACGTGCGACACCACTTGACCTCTCAAAACCAGGAATGTGATATTTTGTGTCTGCGTATGGCTTTAAATACCCTTTCTGTAAAGGATATCTAGCATCCACCAAATAGTACTTGCCTGGCATGATTTACATTATAAGTAACCCTTTGAAAGAAAAATCCATAAAATTAATAAAAGGTAACACACCTTGAGGCAGATGTGGAAAGCATTATCGACTGTTATTTGTCGCAAAGCTAAAAAGACGACTATCATGTGCACTCCCTTCCTATCCAGCCATCACAAATGTGAAACACATGTTGAAGTCACAGACAACCATTACATTTTGTGTTGGTGAACTACACTGCCTAATGTACGCAACATTTTCATCACTTGAGATTCCGGCATCGACGTGTGTACCGTCAATTGCTCCAATGCAGTTCTATATTATTGGTTAGTGATCTCAAGGGCAGGATGTAAATTAGATTATGAAATGCGAAGAACAAACTGAATAGACTAACCTTAAAAAATGGCATGTAACGCGCGTCATTGGCTATTTTGGTAAGAGTTCTACTAAAAGTTGGATCTTCTTGCTTAATTATTTGTGAAGCTAAGCTAATGAGTGATTTTCAACCAATCGAGAAGTATCGACTTATTATCTCTGAGGAATGTTGGAATCGCTTCATAGCTCTTCTAATTGATTCATTTTGAGATAAAATAAATAATGTAATTGCCAAAACATCCCTTGTAGTCGTTCTGGCTGAAGCTACAAGGCCGTGATTCATTCGTAATTCATTAAGAAGATCCAAAAAAATTGGTACAGACATACGCAATATGTTCCTGAATCTGATGAGATGGCCAGCAAGCATCTCGCCCACCCATTTATCCCCAATAAATGATGAGTTCATTCACGGTGTTTGTACTATGTTTGAGCGGTAGTACTCTATTAACAATATAAGAATTGTTGCACCCATTCTTTAGCATCATTCTCAGTACAACACTTGTCGTCGTTAATCCATCCTATATGAATGTTTTATCAAGCATAAACAATTTCCTAAAGGTAATTTGATCAAACAAAAATGAAAAAAGAGACTTGTTTTTAAAAAATATACTACTCCAAAAAAATTGTCCATATCAAATATTTCACCAAAAAGCTAAAGCAAAATAATTCACCCTAAACCTAAAGCAAAATACGTCACCTAAAACCTAAAGCAAAGTACTTCACCCTAAACCTAAAGCAAAATACTTCACCTAAAACCTAAACCAACATATCCATTACAATAAGAAAAATTACAAAAGAAATGACATATGAAATATTTATTTATCAATTGATAGACGCAAATAATCAAGCCGGAGCTCGGGGCGGAGCCTTTTAAAAATTTAACTGTTGGTTGGGTCCTCGAGAACTCTAACACATTTCAAGTAGAATAAAGGATGAGCAAAAACTTCTAGAATTTCTTCTAGAAAACTCATAAAACCATCAACAGCTGAATCATCCGGCAGTGGTTTAATTGATATCGGAGCTTCAAATACAGTAATCAGTCTATCAATTGTGCTTTGAACGAAAACATCTTTATTTTTTTCTTTTCTTTCCATCTCACGCCTCTTTGATTGGCCTGTTGATTCAAGCTCCCATGGGTTTATGCTAGGGCCTTCACTTGAACCAAAAACCTGATCAGGGATCATGTCAACTGAGATGCCAGCAAAGCCTGCTCATTGGGGTTGAACGAATGCTGCCCGTGGCGACAACTCCCTTGAACATAACATCCAATTTCTCTTCCAAGTCTGGCTCAATTCCGCATAACTTAATTTTTTTTTGCATTTTGAACCGCCTGCAAAAAGAAGGGGGGGTGTGTGAGCATTGTTGACAAAATCGAAGTGTAAATGTTAATTAATTGAGGAGTTTGCAAGGGTAAAATTATTACCTCTAACTTCTCGGTCCACCATTCCTATAATTCATCCACGGTGCGCTTGACAAAATCCCAAACCAATCCCATCGATCCCAATTTAAGTCCCTTCCATAACTTCCACTCCTTCTTTAGTTGATCTCATTTATTCTTGAATTTTAGTCTATCATAATCTCGCCCAGTCATTTCTTTAAATTTTTTGGAAATATTATGTCACCCTTCTTTATTAAAGTAGGTGGTAGGTCTATTCCAAGTTCAATCCCCTTAATACATAAGTTGCAGAAAATGTATGTCACACCCTTGTCCCACATTCCTGATGAAGTCCCTTCTTTGTTTTTATTCATAATGCCACTAATGAAACATATATATCAAATAAGGCAATGACATTGAAAATTAAAAAAATCCTCAAGAGCCCAGTCATTTCTTTAAAGACCCCTTCTTTGTTTTTTTGCATAGCTTTAAGAAGCTCATATTGCACTCAATGGTTAAAGGAGTCAAATACAAACAATAAATTCTCATCTTGTATGTAAAAGCTCTAAATAGAAATTCAAATAGAGAAAAAAACATCTGGCAAGTGCAGCAAAGCTAGCAATCCAAACATTAAAACAATATCAGGAATAAATCTCCAAATCCAATTTAAACCTAGCACACATTGCGTAAATTAAAATTAAAATTAAAACAATCCAAACAACAACACATTTTGAAAAGAAAAACATTTTTTGTTTTAAAAAAATCTCAAGAGGCATGGAGATATCTGTTTTTAAAAAAATATGAATTTTTTGTTTTCAAAAAAATAACCATTTTCTTTCTTATGCAAGCTGGAGTAGCATAGATAGTTGCATTGCTACAAATAATATTGAACAAAAGCTTTTCTGATGGTTGCTAGAGATGTAGCAAAGAAGCTAGAGATTCTCCATTTTCCACCTCTTTGATAAAGCATCTAATCAAAATACAACCATCACAAATCTCAAGAGCCATGGAATCTTACAAATTAGTCCTAACAAAATACGATAATAATATCGAACAAAAGCTTCACAAAGATGTATCAATTCTGTCATCAACGAAAAAGCGAATAGAAGATAGAGGAGCAATAAGAAATAAACATATAAACTAAACTTCCACAGAAAAAAAAAACCAAAACAAATATCATCAACAAAAATGCTCGGATGAACAAGCAGCGAAAGGAAAAACATCCAGTGGCATCTTCACGGGAATATACAAATCGGAGAGCAGCAGATGATCAAGGAGATAAAAAATGAGGTTACCAGTGAGAAAGAGAACAAATGTGGGAGGATTTCTTCAAACCGAAGACAGAGGAGTTCTCTTAACGGATTACGGAGGAATGACCAAAATAAGGAGGAGTGAAAAGCTAACATAAGACGATGGAGATGGAGGATTTTCGAGGAGTGCTACACACGGGATCGAGCCTTTGCAAAATGAAATTATGGTAGAGGAGGCAGGTGCACGAGATCCAGACGACCAAAACTAGGGCAGAGGAGACGGGAGGGGCAACTATTGTCTTTCGACAGCATTAAACGCGGAGCATGGGGAGGACCCCGCGATCCGTGTATAATACAAAAATAAGAACGGATTTTCACCAAACATGTGCTCACTAGTCTTTCCAAAAAGGCGGTGGCATTTTAAAAATGCCACCGCTCTAAATAAGCTGTCCCAAATGCAACTTAAGGGTCTATTTGGGGCAGCCGCAGCTTATCCAGCTTATGCTGATAAGCAGCCTATTCAGCTTATGCTGATAAGCAACTTATCCTGATAGTCTGCTAATGACCAACTGATCTGCATAAGCTGGCTGGCTGTTTAGTTTATGTGTTTGGAAAACAACTGATTCTGATGAAATGATCATTCTGCCCCTATTCTGAATAAGTTGTTTATATGTTTGGTTGATGTGTTTTGTAAACAACTAATTTACAATTTTTTTAGTTAAATGAATAATCTGTGTAGCAAAATTTTATATTTTCTGAACAAAATTAGAGATCAGATGTTAAGATAAGAAAATAAAAAAAATGTAGAGTTACAACTCAAATATATTCAATCACATCAAACGAGCAAAGTGATGCATACAAAAGTAAAATGCACCTTCACATACTAATATGGAGTATAATGAGACCCAAAAAAAAAGAAAAAATAACTTGTCAAAATGATAAGAAAAAAATTTATAAGGTTGACTTTAAAATGTAACAGCATATCATGGCCCATGCTGCCCTGCTATGACACCGCAAAACCCTGACCCAACCTGTCCTCTTGGGATGTAGTAGAAAAGGAAGCACACAATACAGATGCAGTGTTTTGAAATTTTGCTATCGACAAACTCTGAGTAGTGGTGTTTACTTGGGATATCATGAAAACAGACTACCTGTCATCCCACCTGAAGAAATTGCAGTCCACCTATCGTTGTGTCCACCGCAGGCACCTGTAAAATTGCCTCCTGAAGCTATGTGTCTAGCATGACGTGAGTAGCAAGGATGGTAGCCCGCACCGACACATCACTTTCACAGACTTCCTTGAATATCTTGAACTCATCGTCCTACAGTTATTAAAAATAGAATAAATCAGTCTAAAAATTTAGGAAATATAAAAAATATACTTACAGAAGTATGGAGGCAGGGGTCGCCAACAACAAATTTTTGTGGCTATCCAAACTGCTCCATCGTTATCTCAATACAATTAGTAATTAGATAAAAATTAAATACAACAAATCCATTTAATATCAATTGCTCCATTAATCCATATATTCAAACATATTTGCGAAGCAGCAAGTAGTTTGAAGTGATCAAATGAATTGAACATATACATTGCAGAGAATGGAACTCTGATAAATATCACTTCTCAGCTTTATATATTTCACCAAAACTTATCTTTATATCACATATATCATAAAAGATTCAATTCACAAGAATAAATGTCAGAAAATTATTACAACTTAAGAAGCACATATACAGTGCTATGCTGGCAAGAGAGGAGTAGATGGAGAATGTATATCCTTTTGGAACTACATGTTAACCATAATATATTAAACTACCATAGTAAATACCCAAGATTCGTATGTTATGTATGTAAATTTCCCAAATAAAAATGCAACATATTATACAAAAAATTGTAGCATATTACATATGTAGCCAAACTCCATTGATGGCAAGAACTATGAGCTTTCACA
>NEWO01001000.1:180666-192055 GCA_003013225.1 Phalaenopsis aphrodite
ACTCAACCTGAAGTTCCACATTTTGGTCTCAACCTCTAAATACTTAGTAGGTGGGGTCACTATGGGGGAAACTCAATATGAGTCACCCTTAGGATTGCTGGATCTTAGGGTTGACATTGGGTGTTGGTCTGGAGCTAAGGCATTCACTACACTCATCTACACTCACAATCACTCACAACCCTGAACTCAAATTTCTAGCTTAGTTCACTTGATCTTTTGGGATACTCATGTAGATGGTCCCCTAAACCTACTAGCCTTATGACCATGGTCTGGCTAGAACCACTACATAGAGGACCCAAAAAGTAGTTTCCTTTGGTCCATGGCTTATTGGTAATGATTGGTACCTCAACTTTACCAAAATACACATCTTGGCCTTTTACCCCTAAAACACCCCCTAATTACCAAAATACCCCTCTTGGGCTCAAAATTCCAAAAATTCCCAAAAAATCTCAATAAATCCCAAATATTCCCAATTTCATTTCTCTTAATTATCCCATGACCCAATCTAGCCAATTTGACCATCTTTAACCAAAATCCCCAAATTGCCCTTTAAAGACTCAAATTTCCCCAAATCCATCTCAAATGTCCATCAATTGGGTCTCAATTGACCCCAATTCCAATCCTAAACTCAAATTTCACTTCTTATATGACCAAATTAAACCAAATCCAAGCTCAATTGGTCCATGATTTGAGCCCAATTTTGATTTGGGTCAAAGCCCCAATTTTGACCATATGACTTAATCTCACAAATTTGAACCCATAGCCTAGTCAATTGGCCTCAATTAATGTTGAAAACTCATTATATCATTCTTATACATCAAAATCAACCATCAATTGGCATTGGTGAAGCCTCAAATTCATTTGATTTTGACATAAATCCAAAATTCCCAAACTTAGCCCCAAATTGGCGAAGTCCCTAAATTTCACGCAATTGATTGCCTTAACCTCCAAATTGGCATCCAATTCATGTTTAAAACTCTTCATGAGGTCCCTATTGGCCATTTACAACAATCAATTTGAACTTAGCCCAAGGCTAACCCAAGCTAGACCCAAGCCTAGCCCAACATGACCAAATTGATTAAAGTTTAAAATTCCTTCAAATTGACCCTTCAATTGGACTCAAAACCACCTTCATCCTTCACCAAAGTTGGTCCTTATGATCATCTACACCAAATACAACAAATATTTGGACCAATTGACATGGCTAACATAGCCCAAACCCATGTTTTAGTCATTTTCACCCACTTGGATCCATACACTAAATGTGACCTAACCACCCTAAAGCCACCAAATTAACTCCACCGCAGCCTTTAGTTGGACTTAGTGACCAGTCCAAACACCATGAAACCACCTAAATCAAGCCATGGACTAAATGTCACCCAAATTAAGGATCTAATTTCCAAAAATGCACGTGCTTAGGATATCTTTGCCAAATCCAAACACATTTGCATTAAATTGCTGTGATGGATTCCTCTTGATTCCCTGAGCTCCTAGCCACCTCCCCCTGGCCGGCCGGCCGGCCTAGTGGCCGAAAAAGCTCAAATCCGAGAGCCACCTCCATGGAACCGCACCCAAATCAAACCTAGAGGCCAGCTCATCCAAATCAAATTGAAGAGCTCCTCTGCCCTCCACCTAAGCACCACAATGCACCCAAACTTATGCCCTGAGAGCCACCCCATGGCCATTTTTATAAAAACTCACCTCCCACGGCCATGGGAGGTGTGCTGAAAATTTCTCAGAGAGGCCTCTTCAAACATCACACAGAGCTTCCCAAAGATCCCCTCAGTGCATCCAAACCATTTTCCCTCATCAATTCCCATTGTCGGAGCTCAATTTTGAGCTTGAAATCCTGCCGTATACCAGGCAGAACCCAATACACCTGCACACTTCACCAAACTTCAATTGCATGTGCCCACACCTTCACAAGAGTGAGAGAAACTAAAGCCCCATCGAATTCCCTTCCCACAGAGCCTCTACCATAGCTCTAGACCAACACCTGAATCGAGCTTGGTCGAATTCATACCTAGACCTTACACCAAGGCCAGAGACTCAATCGTTAGCCTCCTTGGACCCCAACGAATGTGTCGAGCGCCTCTGATTGAAGCTTCCCTTCTCAGAGCAAAGGTATAAAACTCCTCCTCCTCCCGAGCTTATTTTGGTTCTCCATTTACTTAAGCTTGATTTCATGATACCTTAGCCATATGGATGTGTTCGTCTCCCTTAGACGAGTCCATAGGATCAAACCCGAAGTGATTTGATTGAGTCTAGGCTGAGATCTCAAGGTTTTGGTGTGGACGGGCACGGGATCATTCTATCGGGGACGATGACTGGGAGCCGTTCGATCAAGCGTGTATCAAATGGATGGGGGAGATCGACCCGGACAATGCTTCGGGACATAAACCACAGGCTGAGTCAATAGCTACGTGGACGGCAGCGTCCAACCAGAGCGCGCCACGCACGCCTTCGGAGCTGCCTAGGATCTAGTCAGCACGCGTTGTTTAAATAGATAAATAGGGCTTTTTCCTATTTATTTAAATACCCTTAACTTCAAAAATACATAACATTTTGTAGAAAAATCACAAAAATAAATTAAAAATACCCTCTTGCTCAGTGAACTGAGAAGAATAATGTGAAATAATTTTCAAGTCTATTTGATGCATAAAATATTTTTAATTAATTAAATACTATTTGGAATCATTTGATTCTCCATGCATATTGACCCATCACCTTGGCTTGAAATTTTGACATTTTCTAGCCTCTGTAAGGGGGAATATTCTATGTTCTTTCCAAAGTCAGAGAAGGTTCCTATATAGAGATCCATTTATTTCAAGTTATTTCACACCATTTCTTTAAAATAATCATAAAAATTAGCATATTGGTTATTAAATCCCAAGAAAATTTTGGAAGGTCCACCATGACCAGAGAAACCTTTGAAAATAATTTCATGGGTCAAGTCATTTAAAGCATCCTTAAATTTTCCAAATACTAAATCACTAAAATAATTAATTTTGAAAAATATAAATATTTAAATGACTTGATTTTTTATCTCCTCTGTGATTTATGATCCAGAGAATTCATCATAAAAGTTTCAAAATATTTTGAGTTTATTTAATAACTTAAATTGATTTTTAAAGATAAATACCACTCTTAAAACTTAAATGACTTTTTAAAAAACAAAATATAACTCAAAAAATTATGAAACTTCAATTTTTGAGTTCTCTGTGATCAGGGGTATTTTCTAAAAATAAAATGATATTTAAGATAAAAATTTGATTTTTACCCTATTCTAAATATTTAAATAATTAAAATATTCATAAAAGTCATAAAAATAATAAAACTCATGAAAATGTTCTAAATTTCTTCCTAATCACTTAGGAACAATTAGAATATTTTTCTTGATTTTCTAAATAAAGATATTCATTTTCAAAGCTTAAAAATTAGTTTTAAAAGACTAAAAATGAGTTTTCACTAAAATAATTCCAATAAATGAAGGAAAAATAAAAAAAATATAAAATTTGCTCCTCTGAGTTTTTGGCCTTAGAGAGATTTTTCAAAAATACAAAACTTAATTTTCACCACTTAAAATATTATATTTTTATTAAATAACCCAGAAATTAAAATAATTCTAATAAATCACACAAAACTCAAAAAATTATAAAATTTGGTACAAAGGCTCCTGTATTCTAGGTCTACCTCCAGTAGAAATTTCAAAGGATTATAATTTACCTTGGTCAAGTTAGGAATTTTCTTTGAAAAATCCTATTTTTGCATAAACATAATTATATAAATTAAATTAAATTTTGAAAAATCACATTTTCTTCTCTGATGTCTCAATTGACCCATGAATGAGGTAGGATAAAATTTTTAAAGTTATTTGAATTGAATTTAAAAAATTATGAAGTGTTAGAGCCTTAGGGGCAAATGTGTAATTTTGGAAATCTTGTCTTAATTAACATTTAGGCTTAATTCGAAGAGTGAAAATGGGTAACCTCTGATCTTAATTAATTTATTTGATGCTTAAAATACAAAGGGGTTAATTGGTAGAAACCAATCTCACTTTCTAATTAAGATTAATAAAATTTCTAAAATTTGGAAGCTTATTAAAATTAAATGATCATGGACTTAGGGGTATGACTTTTGAAGCCAATTAAACAATTTAATACCCTTATCTTGATTTTAAAAAAGAATCCAAATCATGAATCAAGACCACCTAAAGCTTAACCTTTTTCAAAACTAATTAAGACACTCACCTAGGTCTTAAAGGGCTTAGTGGTGACTTAGGCTAAATAAAAAATTGACTAAATGAGGATTAGAGAAATAAACATAATTAAATCAAAAATCCTTGAAACATCACTAAGCCCAATTAGGATTAAAATTTGGGTAAGTGTCCAAATTACACTCACTTGCCCCTTCAAGGGTCTTCACCCACATAATTCTTAAATTGAATGATAAGTGATAATTACGCTATTCTTAGGGATAATTGGGACATCAATGTTCACTGAGCATTAAGGATATTTACAGGATGAACCATTAAGCAATATAATAAATTTAAATGGACTCGATGCTTTTCACCAGTTGGTGAGAGGGAGACATGGACCTGCTTCCCCTTCCTAACTTGTTGGATACCTCAAAGGCCTATTAAACTTAATATTCTTTGCTCAATGAAATCATCCTTAATTAAAATTTTAAGGACTCACCATGATATGACATAAGGTTAGGAATATTACCAAAATTTTACCTTTCCTTCTCTTCATAAACCACCTTAACATGCATTTCAAGTTTCAGGTGGTGAAACGAGAAGACTCGCCAGGTACACTTTTACAGTTTTTTTTCAGCGTTGTCTTTCTTGTACTTTCATACTGCACTTTTATACCTGCAAATTTGCAGGCTAAACAACGATGTCACTCAGCATGAAAACCAAAACTATCAGGATAGCCACATAGCTAAAACCATAACCCAAAACCAAAACTAAAATCAACTAAGATAAAAGTCATCACCACAACATTCAAAATATAAAACAACTCAAAGGTTAATCACAAACATCACATAAAACTACAACTTCAACTAAATTAAGACGTCTCTGTTGGATGATCAGGAATCCCTCGGAGGAAGTAACCTACGGTTGCTAACGAGGCTTCTCATGGTTTAAATGAAATTATGGAACTCATTAAGTTGGGTTTAGTAAGTTCATTTGGACTAAGTGAATCCAATAGAAAATAGTGATGTCGGAACGAGGGAACCGCAGGATCCTAACCAGTGTCGCTCTAATCAACTTTAATATGCCTTCATAAAATTTAAAGAACTTCAATTATAGGGCCACCTAATTTGACATTATAACTTGACACACTAGATAACTCAGACTTGTCGTGGTAAGGAGCTTGGAGCTAGCATGGTGGGCAACACGACCATCTTCAAAAAACAACACCTGTCTTCCCCAACTAAACTAATCTTCCTTCCATAGACTTAAACAACAAAGCCATAGAACTTCAAGGTTGCTTGCTTATGCAACGTAAATCCTCACCTTATCTTTCGGCCTTTGCATAGCCCTGCTATACAATATAAGCCCTAACTCGTCTTAAGATTTCGAGGTTGTCATTTATCAAGACCTAAACCCTCACATCTTTCAGGCTATTTGTGTGATCACTTCACACGAATGTAAGCTCTGAATAATAAAATTGGCAGGATGAAACACCTAAATATTAATCCTCAAAACTAAAGCCAAACATTAGAATAGCTTGGGAAGTCACCGAGGTTCTCCTCTGGATCCATAACATCCCCTAGTTCTTCTTCCTTTGGATTCTACAATAAAATGTTTAAATTTTGAATCAATCCCCTTTCACACCTCTACATCTAATTTCGTTAGAGAGTCCCACCCTTTGAAATTCTTTGAAGATAATTTTTCTTGATTTTTATCGAGAGTCTTCTTAAGTGACTTTGGTCATTTAAGATGTAATTAACTATAGGGGTTTGTCCTTATAGGAAGCATGTCCGAACCGAGCTTAATATAAACCTTATTTAATCCTTTATATTAAATAAGGGAACTTGTCGGCAAATACAAAGGTTTCACAGACCAATCAGACGTCATACTTTCCTTAGTTTATTTGATCGAGCCTCATCCTCAATTCTTGTGTTTATCACTCGGGATAGATACAAGGTTTGAGGTACAGTGCTCTTTCATTTTAAACTATGAAAAATATGGGGTCAGTTTGATTTCGTACTTTAAAGTCCTTCTGAAAAGGGCGACGGGATTTCGATTCCAGCGACCGACAGCTTCTTACGGGCAACCCTACAAACCAACCCAAAATAACGCCAACAGCTTCTGGTGACTCCGCTAGGGACAAGCTTTTCTCTTCATACAAATCAAAAAATATCATCTTCACACATCGGTAATATGTCCATGTCCCCCTTGGACCAAATTACCCTTCTTCCGTTAGTGTACTTTATCCATTTTTATCTTGGGAAAGTACACATAACTCCTTGGACTTCAGGACTAGCTATTCAATCATCTTTGAATAGAGGGGTTCAGAAGGCCATTAAGGACTCTTTAAATTTTCATGTGGGGTCGGACCCCCAATAGGTGTGTTGGTGGACTAATTCCACCTGGGCATTTTCTGCCACAAATTGGGTCCCGCACTAGGTCCTAATTTTTCTCACAATTCCTTTTCACATTTGTTTTGCTGCTTTGCAAATTAAACCAAATCGTGTTGTGCTGCGCGCACTTTAAAATATTAATTAATTTTACACCTTTTTGAATAAAGATGTTAAAAATAGTCACAAATTAAGACCCACCTGGTCTACAAACAAACCTCTACTTTCAGTGCTTGCACTAAAAAATTACAAGGTTTTAGGCCATATAGCTAACCCTAGAACTTTCTGTTTTAAAGCCCGTTTGATGGCCTACCCAACGCTGACCTTCTCCTGTAACCTGCCGACGGACCGCAACGCCCGCAATGTCGCTCCCACCATCAAGTTTGGAGCTGGATTTGAAGACCTCAAGGTTATTCTCAGGAAAGCCTCGTTTGTGCTAATGAAGATCGCTGCCCCGGAAGTTCAAGAGCCGTCTGCAGAATTAAGTTTGAACTGCCTTCAAGACTTCCCTGCCGGCAAGAAGGCTAAAGCTACTGCCATCACGACACCCGCCAAACCTGCTATCCCCGCTGCTGCTAAGGGTAAGGAAGTGATGATTGTTGAAGATTTGATTGAAGGATTAATTGTTCCTCCACTCGTGTTTGAAATCGGGTCGAGCTCAAAGACTGTACCGTTAACCCGTACTCAAAGGAGGAACCGCAATAGAAGAATTCGGAGGGCCATCAAAGCCCAGACTCATGAGAACACACCTGATGAGGAGGAGCCTCTTCAAGTTGAAGAGGTATTATCAGAAATTTACCCACTCCTATGAGGGAGTAGATTCCATCCTCTGACAGATACTGATGAATATGAGAGTATCCGGAAGATTGCTGCTGCATTACCATCACCTCATGGACATGGTGAGAAGGGAAAGAAATTCAGCCCCATCACTCGAGTTAGTGCAGTCTTCAGAAGGCTTGCCACTAAAGAAGGGTGTTTTGTTAGCGGATTACTTAAACGAGTGGGACATGCAATTTTCCCTCATATGAAGAATGAAATTTTGAAGGATATTAAGTCCGCTAGAAAATCTCATTGGTCGACTATAAAATTACCCACCCGTGTGCCCATCTGGCTCTGTTTGGGAAACCGAGTTGATACTGCTATGGTCACCACCGATCATACCACCACCAGAACCACAGGTCGTCGGCCGATTAAGTTAAGATTGGGCTCAAAAAGTTTACCCGCTATTCTTACAATCAAGGAAAGAAAGACATGACGATGACCTGACACTGTAGCCGGTTTACACCACGGGGAGCATACCTTTCCTCGACATACTGATGTCCCTACTAAGACGTCCTTTCCTGAGACATCATCGTCAAAGAAGAAGAATGTATGGATACCCAAGGTCGTTGCACCGATACAGTTCAGTGAGCCTATAAGACAGGAAGCAAAACTAGTGCCTGAAATATCTGGCATTGTCGCGACACTAGCCAGCGAGATGGAGGAACAAGTTGAGGATTTCCACCAGGGTCCTCCAGATCTTAAAGCAATCAAGGAATCGGTAATTGAGGAAAAAGTTGAGAAACTCAGGATCGAGATTTCTGAGTTGGCTCGAGAACACGGAGTTTCCGTCGATAGTGACAATGAGGATTTTGATTACAGTGATTACTTGGAAGAAGATTTCATGGATGTCCATGTGATCAAAACCAGAGCTACTACATCTGCGCGCGAGGCTCAACCTCACACTGAAGAGAACACCGTAGATGAGCTACGTAGGGTTATCCTCCTCAGGGATGAGCAAGTTGTCGTACTGGAGAAAAGAATAGAAGAGATGACTACAGCTATGACCGCCATGGCCACCATTCAAGGGCAATCACAAGCACCATGATTGGCTTCTCCAGAAATTAATCAGTCAGAACTCATACACATCACAGATGAAAGAAGGGAGGCTACTTCGATAGACAAAGAAGAACAACCAAAGAAGGATTCCCCATCAAGCGCCATGCCAGAAAAAGAGTTCAAGCAAATGGTTGAACAAGTACGAGATGCCTTAGCCCAGTCCAAGGGCGGTGCATCAATTTTAAAGGGCAGACCTTACCCAGAGGAGTTTGATGCCATGCCTTTCCTCAAGGGCTTTGTAACCCCAAACTTCAAGATATTTGATGGGACAGGAAACCCCAGACAACACATAGCACATTTTCGAGCCAATTGTGGCAACACAAGGAATAATAAAGCTCTACTCTGTCAGCAGCTTATCAGGGATTGCTTTTGCCTGGTACGCTGACTTTTCCAACAGGTTAGTTAAAACACTTTTTGAGTTGGAACAGTTATTCGTGAAAGATTTGTTGGGGCGTAGCATCATGTGTCTATTGAAGAACTCATGATGGAGAAACAGAAGCCTAGTGAAACCTTGACAGACTAAATATTGAGGTGGAGAAACCTTAGCATGAAATGTGAACCTCAACTACAGGAACACCAAGCGATTGAGATTCTACTCAAAAGCATTCATGGGCGAGTAGCTTTCATGCTTAAGGGACTCACCATCAAATCCTTTGAAAAGCTACTCAGTAAAGCCAACAGTCTGCAAGAAGAAATGAAGCACATGGAGCCACATGAAAAGGCTAAGCTGACCAGAGTATTCGAAAAGAAATCAAGGGTAGTCGCAACTGTCGACAAAGAAAAGCAACCGATAAAGATATATGCAGAAGATCATTGTTAGTCTTCATCATAGTACCCTCAGAAACAGAGCAGTCAATCCAACCAACGGTCATCTCAGGAGGGATCACCTCGAACAGCGGGTAAAAGAATATCCATGTTAGAGCGACAGAAAGTTGTTTACTCCTTCAAAGATGAAGTTGTACCTAAAATATTCAAAAACTTGATGAAGAAACTAGATTTCAAACTACCTGATCCGAAGAAACCCGAAGAGGTCGATAAGAAGAATGAACCAAATTATTTTTTGTACCACCGGTTGCTTGGACACACTATAGACAACTGCTTCATCTTTAAAGACTGGCTCGAGAGGAACCTCAAGGAAGAAAACATTACAATCCTGAAAGAATATTTGAGAGAACCTGAAAAAGGTTCCATAAACATGACTTCAGCTGAGTCAACCTCCCTAATTGATCATATGTCGGAACAGATGGATGGAGTATAACTTGGGATGAACTCAAGAGGGTCCTCAATCAGATACAGGATTCATCGAAGCAAGCTCCTACAAATACCGAAGAAGGATGGAGTGAGGTATGAAGATCATCCAAGAAGATACTGAACAAGCTACAATCTACAACAAAACAAGCCTCCATTTAGAGTCTGCAACATACTGAGCCCGAGATAAAGATTTCACAAGAAAATTTGTCATCATCAAGGACAAAGAACAAGAAAAAGAAGAGCGCCACTGCCAAGATCGATAGCACGGCGGGTAGATAGGGGCTGCCTCTACTAGATTGGTTGTCTCGGATTCGGGGAAGAAAGTCCTCGAACCCTTGACTTTGTATGATTATCTTTTTATCCCTTCAGGGTCTTATGAATATAATGGTTGTGATTTCGGCTACGTTTTGACTATTTCTAGTAATAATGTGACTAATTATAACCAAGCTAGTTGCGATCTTGATCCCCAAAATGATCCTCAAATCGTACTTGAGTCTGATGAACTTGTTCTAAAGTCTAAAGTAGACATCAACGATATCGCTTACGACAGCACTGATAACAAACAACCAACTCTCGAGCGTCATGGTACACTGCTTGCCATCAACTTAGATCTCTCCGACGAAGAGGAAAAGACACCGGAAGATTCAATAATGATATCTCTAGAAGAAGAAATCACAGAAGTCAACTTAAGGATCGGAAAGGTGTTACCACCAAGGACAGCTCCAGTAGACAAAGGAAAACAGAAAATGACTCGAGAAGAGATACCCCCACCTCCGCAAGTGGAAGAACCATATAATCAAGATAAAACCGCAGGTTCGTACAAAGTAGACTACAACGTGCTAGCTCATCTTAGGAAGTTGCCTGCCCGACTAAGCATCTACGACGCTCTGATCCTGTCAAAGGAGATGAGAGAATCTCTGGTTACAGCTTTGCTATATCCAGAAATTTGCTTAGCTCTGTTGGCTAGCACGTCCTCAGATGAAGTTTGCTTGTTGAGAGAACAGTTAGGGGTAACCTTTACAGACGAAGACTTACTGCTCGTTACCGCCGAACACAACCGTCCGCTCTACATCTCCGTCAACATTGGCAGATTTGTGTTATCCAGAGTTTTAGTGGATCCTGGAGCATCACTTAACTTGATGAGTCTACGGACGTTAGCATATTTGGACCTTGACGTTCAGGAGCTCATCCCTGATAAGATGATGTTAAGAGAATTCAAGCAAAAGGGATAAAGAGCCCTTGGATCAATTTCATTACTTATGAAGGTTGGAGAACTTGTAACAACCGTTATATTTCATATCATCGACGCCGAGACCTCTTTTAACGCTTTATTGGGTCGACCGTGGATTCATGAGCATAACATGGTTCCATCATCCCTACATCAGTGCATTAAATACCGAAAAGATGGTCAAGAAAATTGCATCAAGGGAGACCTACAACCTTTTTCAGTACATGAAGTTGGTATCCATGAAGATGTTGACTACTACGCGCCTCCAAAAAAGACTATCTTCTCGCGCGAAATTTTAACACACAAAGATAAAGATTCAGAAGGATCACAAAAAGGAGGTCAGATTACTCCGCTTCAACGACCTTCTACCACTCCCCTACAACGAGTTAGTGGAGGTTCTTCTAGTTCACGCACCCGAGGTCGAGGCCGGGGATGCGGACGAGG
>NEWO01001001.1:0-11000 GCA_003013225.1 Phalaenopsis aphrodite
GGACAACGGAAACATGGGATCCTGATCGGGTCATCCCAAACAAAAATAAATGACAAAATGATAAAATTTAATTGATTAATAAATCATAAACAACCTAAAATTTTCCAACCCCTAAAATCTGAATAAGACATTAAAACATAAATGGAACCCTAATGAACAAAGATCATTCAATGCAACTTGAACATCTATGTTCAGATCTATGAAGATTTCTTGGAAGATGCAATTTGTGGCTGCTGATAAGAATTTTATGGTCCTGGTTTAAACACCTTTCGAACTAAGTAGATTTGAATACTTTACGGTCTCGGGATGACAGAGTCATAGACATCGTGACAGTGTCATTTAAAATTTATTCAACCAACTAAATTGACAAATTTAAACATGATTTCATACTAATTGTGTTCTTTTTGGTATGCTTATTAGAGATATAAAATAAATTACAATTTAGATTTACTTTGCATGTTATTAAGGTGTGCTAACTTTGTTTTGTAGGACGACATTCTGAAGCGGAAAAGGTGAACCTCAAAATAACAAAAAAAAACAATAAAAAAATAACATAAACAACAAAACAAAATAACAACAACAAAACCAAAAGACATAAAAAAGATATAAAAAAAATAATATGACAAAACAAAACCTCTATGGTAGAATCAGATTCTTAGAAACCTATTACTCTAGGTTCAAACATTGATGTTTCTTTCCTTGATCTTGACATTAAATTTCTTAGAAGAACAAGTGTCAATGATAATCAAGAGTTTTCTTAAATAGCCTTGATTGTTTGAGATGTAATTAACTATAGGAACTTGCTCCTATAGGAGAATGAAGAACTCAGAATAAGCAATATACCTATATCTTTGGTTATTGAGTTTTTCATGTGATTTTTCTTGTACGAGAGTCCAATTTTTATATAATGATCATCAAACTGAAAATCATCTCGACATTTCCTTTTTCTATTGTTTTATATTTTTATTAGTCATTTTTCTTCTTCCTTCAAGTTTCTTAATATTTGAGAATGCTTCACATGATTCAGAATAATAATTTACGTGGAGATTAGGGAAATAAAATAGATAAACAGAGTGGCAAATCCTTTTGACAACAATAACAAACCAATGACATGATGACAGGAATTGGCAGCAGTGGTGCTGTTCCGACGACGACAAGAGAGTGGCGACTCTACTGTGGAACTTCTCTCTCCCCATCTCTTATTAAATAATTCATTATACATTCAAACATATTCCATATTTTTGATGGATAGAGTTATCTTTCTCAATTTTGACTCTTTGATTATAAGAGTTATTTATGATAGACATTCCATGTTATTTATGACAGATATTCCACAATGACAAGATTAAAACAACATAACCTAATAAACTCCCAATTTACAAAACGAGTCAATAATAAATTTTGACATATTGTTCTTCTGAGTTTTTCAAAAACTGCAATGGTATATCCACACTCAGTCTTTTCCTACTTTCAAGATCTTAGTTCACTAATCAATGAAGCTACTTCCTTTTAAAAGAATGACATTGGGTTGTTAGATGAAACTGATTTTATGCTGAATAGTCCATCCCAAATCATTAAGAACCCTTCGAGGAGTTTAACTTAGATCCCTACAAAAATTTTCTTCTTTTTGGAGAAGATCTACCTCAAGATTTTCCTGCAGAACAATTGACTTTTGAGAGAATGGATGAAGAACTTGATCAGAAAGGAAAGAAAGTTTATATTGAAGATGATATTTTCTCACCATCCATATATTGGGATGGATCTTGTTCCAAGAGTGTTCCATTAACACATACCCAACGGAGAAATAAAACTTGTTCTCCAAAAGAAAGAAGAAAAGAAATGAAATCAACAAACTCGAAGCATCTGATCCAAGGAAAGTGTTTTCGGGAGCAAATATTCTTCAAATAAGAATAAATTTTATCTGGTACCCATCGAGTATGAAGATAACACATTACATTCTTTTCAAAAATAAGATTCCTCTTCAATACGAACTATATATTCTACGTTCAAAAGACTTGCATGAAAAAAAAGATGCTTGATCTCTCGACTTTTGGACAAAATGGGATGTACAAGTCCTACATCCATGAAAAGGAAGCTTCTTGCACAAGAAAATTTTATTTATCAAGAAATGTACCAACATCCCATCAAAAAATCAATATACTCGAGTACCTGTTAAACTTCATTCAAGTCCTAGAGTGGAAGTTATAACTATTCTAAGAGATAGAATACGACAAGAAAAATGTATGGAAACGTGAGATATCATAAGGAATCTCTGATGTTGAAAACACTTCTATGGACACTTCTCATAAAATGATTTGTGAAAAAACATCTTTTTAAGATATTTGAAGAAAAACTTAAAAAGTTGAGAGCTGACATCAAATGATTATTAGCATGGAAAAAAGAAAATTCTTTAAATAATCCAAGTGAAGAATATGGGAAATAAATATGGTAGATACACGATTCCTCAGCATGGAACTACCTTCCTCAATAAAAGAAAATGTAACAAAAGGATTACAAACAACTATTCATCAACGGTACGAGCAAATTAATCATCTTGAACAAAAGATTGAAGAAACTATGATAGCTTTACAAAATCCACCACAAACAACTGCTCTACATGCCGTTGAAATCATTAGACCCAAAGAAATCCATATTCTCAAAAGATAGAAGATAACCAAAAGAAATTGAGAAAAGCACTAAAAAATAAAAAGATTCCACATAGAGCAGAATCCAATAAAAAAAAATTACACAACTTGTGGAACAAAAATTGAAAGAAATAATGGCTCAGGTTAGAGCCAAATCATTGATTCCAAAGGGAAGACCCTATACGGAGGAATTTGATTTAGTCCAACATTCTATGGGTTTCATTCCACCTCTCTTTAAGATGTTTGACGAAACCGACAACCCTCGTCAACATCTAGAACATTTCAAAGCAAGTTCTTGTAACATAGTAGGAAGTGATTCTCTTTGTTATGTCAATTCATCAACAACCTTACAAAAGTTACTTTTTACTGGTATGCAGAACTTCCCAATGGTTCTATTATAACATTTGCAGAACTTGAGAATCTCTTCATCCAATGATTTTTCGGAGCACAACATCATATAATGGTTAGAGATTTAGTGGTGGAGAAACAAAAACTAGGAGAAACACTTGTGGATTATATTTTACACTGGAGAAATATCAGCAAGAAATGTGAACCACAACTTCAAGAACAACATGCAATTAAAATTTTGCTAAAAAGTATCCACGGTCCTATAGCATTCATGCTTAAAGGATTCACAATAAAGACATTTGAAAAACTATTCAGCAAAATTGCCAACCTTCAAGAAGAAGATAAGCAGATGAGTGTAACAGAAAAGACAGAGAAGACAAAACTGGTTAAGACCTTTGAAAAGAAATTATGAAATGTCTCAAAAATAGAAAAGGGTAAGCAAGTGATGCAAGTGCAACCCAAGCAGAAGAAGCAATGACAAAATATAAATAAACAAAAATCACAGTCTCCTTCACAATGCAATTTCAAAAATCAATCCCATCATCGACAGACAAGAAATCAATGTCCGAAGGAATGAACAAAGAATATCCATTCAACATAGAAGCTATTGGAAAGATATTTCATAACTTGTTAGAAATAGAGGAATTTAAATTGCCTGAAGCTAGAAAACTGGGAGAAGTCGACATGAAAGATAATTCAAATTACTATCCTTACCATTGGATGCTCAGACATAAAAATAAAAGAATGTTTTGTCTTCAAAGATTGGTTGGAATGCAACTCCAAAGATTGGAATATAGTAATCGTGAAAGAATATCTACAAGAACTTGAAAAAGGTTCATTTAATATGATTTTGGCTGATGAACGTATTCGCAAAAACCATTCCAACAATGATGACAATGAAAATACTGCTCAGTGAAAATCTCTTGAGAAGACTTTTACAAACTTTTGAAACGCTCAGCATTAAACATCAATAGAAAAATCTTCCAAGGAATAAAATAAAAAGAAAGAATTAAAAAGGGTTAGAGGTCTGTTAGACATAGGGGTTATTGTTCCATTCGTGTCTTCCACTTTTTGTATTCCTCCACACTCTACTAGGATAGTTATCTTGGACGAAGGGAGAAAACCCATTGAGTTGTTGAATTTGTATGACTTTCTCTTTATCTCTAGTATGAATAATAATACTTCCAATTCTGCTTACAACTTGTCTAATTCTGATACCAACCTTGAAAATGAACAATTCAATTTTGATCCTGTAAATGATACTCAAATCACACACAATCTAAATAAGTTCAACGACAATAAAGACAATGACAATTCTATTGATAATGAAAGTGGAGGCTACACTAGGATGCTCAAATTACATGGAGTACCAATTTCCATAGAATTGGAACTCTCTAAATCAGAGGAAAATAGTCAAATGACATGCTAGATGAAAAAACGGAAGTCAACTTGTGAAGTGGAAGAGTGCTACCTCTAAGAATGGTTCTGAAAGAGAAAGAAAGACCAATAGTATCACTAGGAGAAACCATTCCTCCAGTACAAGAACGATTATCTAAAGGAAATAAGGACAACTCCCATAACAAGGTGGACTATAACGTATTAGCTCGTTTAATAAAACTGCCAACAAATTTTAGTATCTACAACACCCTTATTCTTTCCAAATAAAAGAGGGAATCAGTGATAAAAGCTCTTTTAAATCCAGAAATTTGTTTAGCTCAACTAGCTATCACTTCTTCAAATGAGGATTACTCATTGGAAGAATAGAACTAACTTTCTCTTACATTGGCATGTTGCTCACAACGACCAAACATAATCATCCATTATACATCATAGTGAATATTAATGATACACACTTCGGAGAGTACTTATTGATCCTAGTGCCTCAGTTAACATTATCAACTTAAGAACTCTCACATATTTGGATATTAACTCTTGTTAACTAACGAGAGATAAAATGATGTTACGAGGATTCAACCAATAGAGGGAACAATTTGTTGGGTCAATAAAATTGCTTTTGAAATTGAAAAATTTGGTGACAATGACAAAATTCCATGTCATCGACTATGAAACTTCTTTTAGTGCCTTAGTTGGTAGACCGTGGCTCCATGAGCATAAGATGGTCCCCTCTTCATTACATCAATGCATTAAGTATATACAAAAAGGACAGAAATGTTGTATTACAAGAGATCTATAACTATTATCAGTCATAAATGAGATCTATAACTATTATCAGTCCATGAAATTTGTATACATGAGGATGCTACATACTATGCTTCAATAGAGAAAACAATATTCTCTAGAGATGTAGTAATGAAACCAAATACATAAGAAAAGGATAACTAAAAAATGAGTGACAAAAGATCACAACAAATAAAAATAAGTTGATAGAGATTTTTCTTCAACACCCACGAAGGATAAGAACTCTCATCAAACTCACATCCGATATCGAGGTCGGGGATGAGGACAAGAGAGGGAAAATCCAATGATAGACATGAAAAAATCATAAATGTTCAAGATTTTTTTTGCAATATGAAGAAGAAAAAGAAAAAGAAAAAACAACATTGATAATTTCAAAAAAACCAAAGTTCAAGGTATATCTTGA
Organism: Phalaenopsis aphrodite; assembly: GCA_003013225.1. Classification (NCBI taxonomy): domain Eukaryota; kingdom Viridiplantae; phylum Streptophyta; class Magnoliopsida; order Asparagales; family Orchidaceae; genus Phalaenopsis; species Phalaenopsis aphrodite. The sequence goes on from NEWO01001001.1 coordinate 5,596, forward strand.
AGAGGGAAATAAAAAAAAAACAATTTTAGATTATGTACGAACGAATTAGTCACTGTATACATGCTATGTCCCTGACTCCAATTTCTCCATCAAAAATTGAGAATTTAGTGGTAAAAAAAGTATATGGTCAGGACAAAAAATCTATAAAATTTTGACTTGATTCTACTTGTTCTAGTTACGAGACGAATGTAAAACTAGATGAAGAAAGTCTTATGAAATCAATGAAAATCCTTTTTGAAATTTATTCTTCGTATGTTTAAAAACTTATTCAAAATGGTTTGAAACCTAAACAATGGACATTAGATCAATCTTATTATTTAAAAAAAGTATTAAATAGCAACAAACAAAATCAGAACTCTAAAGAAGGTATTGGGTTCTATAACCTAGAGCCTCTAGATGACACAGAATTTTGCTTAGTTGTCACCGAAGTACCTGATTCTGAGCAAACATTTGATCTTACAATCGAAGATGCACTGCCAAAATTTAAAGAAGAAATTAAATTTTCAGTGGATGAACTAAAAAAAATAAATTTAGGAATGGAAAAAAAACCAAAACTGACTTTTATTAGTTCGTTCCTTAATGACATTGATGCAAAAAAAAAGTTCATCTGTTGAAAGAATACAAAGGCTACTTTGCTTGGAGTTACAAAGAAATGCCTAGACTCACTCCAAAAGTTGTAATTCATAAACTTGGGATAAAACAAACTGCAATTCCTGTTAAACAAGCTCCAAGACGGATGCATGTTGAAATTGAACAAGTCATTGTCAAAGTTAAGAAATTAACTGCCACCAGCTTTATTTGAGAAGAAAAATACTCAACATGGCTGGCTAACTTAGTGCCTGTAAAGAAGAGAAATGGTCAAATTCGGGTCTGTGTAGATTTCAGAGACCTAAATAAGGCTTGTCCAAAGGATAAATTTACTTTACCAATTCCAGAGTTAATGGTCGACATTGCATAAACACATGAAATATTATCCTTTATGGATAGATCATCATGATACAATCATATCAAAATGTATCTAGAAAATGAACCAAATATTGCTTTTAAAACATCCATCAAAATATACTGCGAGTAATGTCGTTTGGATTAAATAGTGCGGGTGGTACTTATTAAAGGGCTATGACATGAATTTTTGACAAAACCTATCTACAATCAAGTAAAATGTTATGTTGATAACTTGGTTATCAATAGTAAACAAAAAGATGATCATGCGTATGATTTGAGAATCGTCTTTGAACGATTATGAAAATTTATACTTAAAATTAATCCTTTAAAGTGTGCCTTTGGTCTCACCTCAGATCGAAATTGACCCCCTCAAATTTAAAGCCATTTTCAACATGCCTCCTTTGAAAAATTTAACCCAACTACGATCATTCCAAAGAAAACTAACATACATACAATGTTTCACTTCCAATCTATCAGATAAGTGTCAACCTCTCACAGCCTTGACAAAAAAAGATACCAAATTTTTGATGTCACGAATGTAGGGTGTCCACCTGAATGACTCGGGATAGCTTACGACCTGTCAGTAGCCATCCAGTAGTTTAAAAACCCACCTGAGACCTTTCAGCGCTTGTTGAGGGGTACATTGCTAGGGTCATTTTGCCAGACTTTGGCTTTCGCTTAGGTGAAGGCTGATCATACGACACCGATCCGGGAAAAATATTTTTCGTCACGCCACACGCGAAATTGACTTGAATTGGCCCGATCTCTAGTGAGCCCATTCAGATGAGCCCAGATGACGAAACGGATTGCGCGATCACTTCTGCAACATCTATTCTACTTATAAAGGATGTTCAGTTCTCTACGACTTTGCGAGCAAACCTAAAATGTGTGAATTATTATTTTTTCAGCCCGATCACTTAAAAGATGGTCCGAGCGGTCTTAAACGACCCAGAATGACAAAATGAACTATGAGAGCGTGTCTGAAATGTCGATTCCATCTAAGTAGGATGTTCTTTACACCACGATTTTGCGAACAAATTAAAAATATGAAAACTATCAATTTTGGCCCAATAGTCGAAAAAAATGGTTCGGACAACCCCGAATGGCAAAAATGACTGCTCGGATGTGTCAGGAACATTAGCTTTAGCCAGAAAGGCCATGCACTCTACCGCGAGGATGTATACGGGAGAAGAATACGCGAACAATAATTATAATAATATAAATATTTTTATTATAATATAGTACAATCTATAATATATATTATTATCGTTATAATATAAAAAGCCATGCATCTCTTCTCTATTTCTGGAACCTTAACGCACGCACCCGCCAGAAAAGGTTGCGAGACTCAACCTCATCGCCCCGAACTCACCGTCGCTGACCTCCCTCGCCGGCGAACAAAGCCGTCGACATCCACCTCTGCCGGACAGCCTTCCCCACGATAGATCTCAGTAGCTAGACGCGTCAGAGCTCCTCCTCCTTGGCCAGTCGCGTGCCGAAGCCCTCCCCTCTCGTCGACCACCTTAGCGGGGTGTTTCTTGGTCGTTGGAACAATTGACCTTGCTGGGGTTCTCCTCCGCAGTGGAGCTTTTCCGTTTGTAGCTGGCCGCCGTCCATTTTGAATTTTTTTTCTTCTGGCCGGTCCCCTTTTGGTTCCTCCTCCTTATCAGCCACACCTCACTGGCCAACCTCCTTGCCGGCGTCGATCACGTGACAAAGCATTCTCATTCCAGCGCACATCGTTAGATTTCATGCTCTCTTCCTTGCTTTTCTCGTTCCAGTTGCGTGTTACCAGTGTTCCACCACCGCCACCTCATGACCTCACATTTTTGGTTGCCAAACGCCTCACTGGAGCATCCTGACATTTCTGGACAGCAAACCTTGCCACCGTTCGAAGGGATACAAGAACCTTGAACCGTGTACAAAAGAGTTCCTGGACTTCATTGGGCTTTGTGCAAACCGCGGGACGGTCTAACTCCTCTTCCCCTTAGTACTTTACTTCCTAGCTAGCTCTAGGTTGTAGTGACATTAGACATGCGGGTTCGATCACCCGCACGAAGTGCATGCGTCGGCAAGTGTCGGTGCGACAACGCCACTACGTGATTGATCGCTTGTTTTCCTAGAGGTAGCCATCAAGATTGGATTTTCCTTACGCAACCAAGTCCCCTATGATAGCCGAGCGAATCCTATTTGATTTGTTAGCCTTAACACAAAAAATCCTAAGGGCTAGAGCCCCTTTCGCTCCTCTTTGCTTTGTTTGCTCCGGTCTTATTAGAAAGATTGAATAATAGGCCTTTCCAAAATTAAAAAATACAATTAATTAGCTCATTTTTTAAAGCTTAGAGGTGTCGTGAAATCTGGAAAAGCGTCATCGTTAGTCCATTTCATGACAAGGCAGAGAACTTCCCCTTGGAGATCAAAGGAGAAGTTCCCCACCTGCTTTGCCAAAGCAAAGGCGACAATCACCATTTTTCTATATGTTGACCCTAGATTTCTCGGTGAGGGCGTTAGCATAGGGATGGATCCCTATTACATGTGGATGTTTGCATGTTGTATTTTGCATTTCATGTAGCATTTCAGTTCGCTCTGACCGGTCGCCCCGGCCCAACGAGTGTTTATCTTCACTCCGGCCGGTTGCCCCGACCCGACGGGCTTTTCACTTTACTACGGTCGATCGCCTTGGCCCAACGAGCATTTCACTTTGCTCTGACCAGCCGCATTGACTCAATGAGCTTTTCACTTAACTCCAACCGGCCACTCCGAACCAGCAAGCATTTCACTTCGCTCTAATCGGCCGCCCCAACCCAACGAGCTTTTCACTTCACTCCGCCCAGCTACCCTAGCTTGGCCAGATTTTCACTTGGCCTCGACCGACTGCCCCGACTTGAAGAGCATTTCACTTCTCTCTGACCGGCTGTCCCGACCCGACGGGCTTTTCACTTTGCCTCGACTTGCCGCCCCATCCCGACGAGCGTTTCACTTCTCTCCGTCTGACTGCCCCGACCCGACAAGCATTTTACTTTATTCCATCCGGCCGCACCGACCCACTGAGCTTTCACTTCACCTTAACCGGCCACCCCAGCCCGGTGGCCACACCGACCCAACGAGCTTTCACTTCACCTCAACCGGTCGCCCTAGCCCGGCGAGCATTTCACTTCACTCCATCTGACCACCCCAGCCCGACGAGCATTTTAATTCACTATGACCGACCGCCCTGGCCCGACAAGCTTTTCACTTTGCTTTGATCGGCCGCCTCGACCCTGCAAGCATCTCACTTAGCTTCGTCATGCTGACCTAGCCCGGTGAACACTTTACTTTGCTCCGACCAGCCGCACAGGCCTAACAAGCATTTCACTTCACTTTAGTCAGCTCTATTAAGTTGGTTGGCATGACACTCTGGCTCGACCGGATACCTTGATCTGGTTGACCAACTACTTGCACCACCATACTGTCTTGCATGTGTGTTTGCATTTTTGCATATTGTAGTGCATATATATGATTGCATTATTGCATCTCATCTCGCATCTATATATTTGTATGATTATGGTCATATGTTTGAATTGCATATTCTCTTCAGGCTTCTACTGCCACGACACACCTACTTCTTACAGGTCATTGCCCTATTAACACACCTCTTGGGGCCACTTCCACCAAGGCATGTTATCCCCTTCAGGATGCTACCACCATGGCATGCCCATCTCGTTGGGTCTGACACTTTGACATACCTCCTAGGGCTGCTGTCACTACGGTACGCCAACCTCTGTTTGAGTCCCTGCCCCATGGTACACTCGTCCCTTATACATTTTGATTATACATTTGCATTTGCATATTCACATGGATAGTGAGTCAAACCTGTTAGAAGAGTGTCTCCCGTCGACACTATTGGAGGAGTTGCACGTTGGAAATGTCGGTCACCATAATCAAAATCCTGTCACCCACTTTGCAAGGACATTTTAATATATATACAGTTTTAGAAAAATATGAAATTAAACTGACCACATACTTTTTACAGTTTAAGTGAAAGAGCACTATAGCTCAAACCTTATACCGAAGGATAAATACAATACTTGAGGATGAGACTCGATCAAATAAACTAAGAAATATATGATATATGTTTGGTCTGGAAAACTATTTTATTTGTTGTAATTTCCCCTATTTAATATGAAGAATTAAATAGGGTTTATTTTAAGTTGGGTTCAGAAAAGCTTCCTATAAGGGCAAGTCTCTATAGTTAGTTACATCTTAAATGACCAAAGTCACTTAAGAAAACTCTTGATAAAAATCAGGGAATATTAGCTTCAAGGAGTTCAAAATGATAGTACTTTTCAATGGAATCGGACAAAGTGGCGTGAAATGGGAATGATTCAAATTTGAAATATTTTATTGTAGAATCCAAAGGAGGAAGAACTAGAGGATGTCATAGATCCAAAGGAGAACCTCAGTGACTTCCCAGTCTATCC
>NEWO01001002.1:30783-74606 GCA_003013225.1 Phalaenopsis aphrodite
ATTTTTAATTTGTTATATGCTATTTTATTTTTTTAATGTGTTCGTATATAATGTTCCATATTTCTTAAGGAAATTAAATTAAAAAACAACCACTTATATTGACTACTGAATAGATGTGTAAGCGAGTCAAATACGATCAAGCTTGAGCTTAACTCGTGTTCATTTCATTAAAAAGTACCACTCTTTGGGTTTAGTTCGTTTATATTTCAAACACAAAAAATAATTTCTTGTTCGGATTGTTTACTAAGCGAGCTTAACACTAGTTATTCGCGAGAGTCATAGGATTTTAATGATTAGGGCAAGATTTAAATTTTATTAATTATATTAAAATTTTATTTAAATAAAATGAAATATATTATTATTTTCCTTTTTATTGATTATAAATTTTTATAGTTTTTTAGTCAACTTTGTCAAATAATATTCAATTATATATATATATATATATATTACATAGATAATTATTTCAAACTATGATAAGACGAACGCAAATATTCTTATTTGGCTCCGCTCATTTTTATAAGAAATATAAAAAAACTATTGCTATTTGATCTATTAATTTAAAGAATAAATTGTACATAAATTTAATAACAAGTTGTACTTAAATTTCCAACGGACAATGAAGTTATTTTGACAGCGTTACTACGGAAACAACGAGCGCAGGCCGAGCGCGTACATCAAGCCATGTGGCCTCACGATCTCTTACGCCTTAATTTATAAAATGCAGGAAAAGTGAAAAAGAGGCCCAAAGACGATAGAAAGAAAGGGTCCATTTCCAACACCGTCAAACCCAATCCTCTTTGCCGTTTCTGACAGTATGCACCCTTCCACTCCTCGGCCAGCCTGGACTCCACCAACTGAACTTTTTCTCTCTATGATGCACATTTTTTTAATTAAAAAAGAGAAATTACATGCGCCCGCACATGACTCTAGTATATTTACAAATCACACTTCTAAACTTTTATATTCACACAAATAACATTTTAATATTTAAAAGTTATATATGTAAAAGATATTTAATTCTTATAAAATATAATAGTGCTACTTTTTAATATCATATTAAGAATTTGATTGTTATGCTATTGATTTGAAAGCTTGGTGTCATGGTGTGCAATATAAATTCTTAAGTTAAACTGAAAGAAAAATATATTTATTATATTATGTACTACTAGACATAAAATCAAGTTTCTGTCAGATATTTATTTGAAAAACATGTCGCATCTACTTACTTGCACACCACCCAATTATGCATCTATTTATCCAATATTTAAATTTTCCTTTTTTTACATTTGTATTATATGCCCAAATTTTTCATATCACTCCAAAAATTCATATTAACTTTTAAAAATGACATACACTATTTGATAAATGGATAAGGTGGTAGGCATATAAATCTTCTAAAAATAATTAACCCAGCGTGAAAGAGTCCATCTAAGTATAGAAAACTTGAAAAATTATTGGGTGTGGATGCTCTTCCCGTACGCAATAAGCGCTCTAGAAAGATCCAGTGTTCAAATTCCCACAAAAAATAAAATAAAAAAGAAATTTACTCAGATACCACACAATTCTTATGCTTTCACATAACAAACACCTAAAATTTAATATTTATATTTATAACACAGGTGCTACACGTTTATGCTCGAAATATGTACTCATATTTTTATAACGTTAGTAAAAATAATGTTTTTAATACAACATTAAATATTTAAATGATATGCATATAAATAAATAAAATTTAGATGTTAAAGTACGTAAATATATAAGAATTATATGTTATGCACATGTAAATACCCCTAACAAAATAATATCTTGACAAGCTTTCCATTAACGGTGAAGCCCGGTTAACAGCCGGCCAGGCAGCAATTTTATCGGCCCTAAACTTGCATGACATGATAATAACTTCTATGGATACACCACACACAAAATGTTAAGAAATATATAAAAAAATATATCAATCAATAAAAAAAATTATATAAATCCCACTGGAAAAGTCCGGTTGCGCTCAGTCCATCCCAGAGCTTCGCCTCAACAAAATAATGGACACATTCATGTCCCGTAAAAAATTAGTTTAAATATTTTGATCAAATTTTTTTAACGTGATAAAATCATACTTTTGAAATTTATTTTAAAATAATTAGATTTTATAAAAAAAAATCAGTTAAAATTTATAATATAAAATTAGAAAATAAAAAGACCAATTCTAATAATTTTGAATGGTATATCCTATTAAAACAATTTTAATGAAGCAATCAAATATGAAAACTATAATTCTGTTGATTGGGAGCTTATCTTGTCAACTTAAAAAAATTCAAAATACAAAGTCTTATATATGGTATGTGTATCTTTGTGCATTTTCAATTAAAGCGAACAAAATATCTGATAAAAAAAGCTTCGTATATACAAATCAACCACTCTTTTCGTCCACTTTTCAAAATCTCACTCCATTATCATTTTAATGGTAAAACCCATATTTTTATTTTTCTGAAATTCTCTTAGCTTGACCTCGAGGCACATAAATACATCGAGCCACATTTAAATTCTTTAGTTCATTAGTTCAAAAAAATCACACTAGTAATTAGCTTGTAAAAGTTAAAATTTATGATGGTCTATAATATAAATATTGCATCGTAAAAAATGCAATTAATGGAGATGCGACCTTAATTGGGTAAACACTTAATTAATAAAAAGTCTAACACCTGGAAAGTTATTCAAATCCAAGATGGAATTCGTATTTAAGAACTCAATTTTCAATTTTGTCAAAACCAAAATAAATAAATATATAATTCTAAAAATAAACACAATTTCCTATCTTCATTGAATGGACAAAGAAAAAACAGGAACATAGAAAGAGTGCCCCCGTGTCGATCTCATGGCGTTGCTGCCCTACGCGGCGTGCGGCCGCCCGATGCCGGCTTCGACGGATCATCGGACGAGGCTCGCAACGCATCGTCCACCTCCGACGTGCCTCCGCGTCCTCCGGCAATATCTTCCATCATTCTGACAACATTCGCAATATCGGGCCGAGAGTCCGGCACCAACGCAACGCATGCCATTGCGATCTGGAGCAGCTGCACCATCTCCTCCTCAGTATTAGCGTACCTCATGAGCTCCACATCGAACACCTCCGCCGTCCACTCCTCCCTCACAACCGCTTGCACCCATCGCGGCAAATCAATACCCTCTTCCCCGGCGATCGACGGCTGGTTCGGCGCCTTCCCCGTCAGAAGCTCCAGAAGCAGCACCCCGAAGCTGTAAACGTCCGATTTAAACGTCGGCTTCCGTGTTTCCACCACCTCTGGCGCGCGGTAACCGGCCGCCGCGCGGCTCATGGCAGATCCGCTGGGCCCAAAAATCGGAGCGAGGCCATAATCTGACAGAACAGCGCTGTCCGGGTCGGACCGGAGGAGAACGTTGGAAGCCTTGATGTTGCCGTGAACAACTCGGGGGGCACTGTGAAGGTGAGCGAGGCCGCGGCCAGCGGCGAGGGCAATACGCATTCGATTTTCCCAGTCCAGAGGCGTCCGACCAGACCCCCGGCTCCCTGTAGCGCATCGTATGGCGCATCAATAAGACAATGCACTTATTACACGATTAAGGAACAAGCGGAAAAGGACGTTAACGTTCTTTCGCTTTCGGAAGGCAAAATCCGTGATGAATATGCTACAGGAAAGCCGTGTTTATACAAAACAAACAAGCCGTGATAAATTGTACCGAGGAATTTTCGAACATAAAAACAAAAATGACGGGAGAGGAGGAATGGATCGACAGCCCCCGGTAGTATTCAAGCAATTTCGTATTATATTTTGATTTGATATCATATCGGAAAAGAATGTTGTATTACTCATTTATTTTATACCAATAACCCTATAGTATGAGTTACAACTCCAAAAAGATATTAAATTGTACTACATATGTACAAAAATCTCAAATTTCAGAGCCGGGATCTACCCCCGTTATTAAGTATAGATAATACGCTTAAAAAACATTTCCATGTAAGTTGACACTCCACATATTTTATATTTGGGATGCTTACATTCATAACATTGCTACTTACAAAATTAGCACCTAAATAGTTTTTAACTATCAAATCGGAGCATTCTATTGCATGCTACAATAAAATCATTGGAATTTCATAAAAATGAAAAACACGAGTTTGGAATTTAAGGTGAATTTTATATTTGAGAGAGAATCAGAGAAAGATAGGATGAAAAAGGATCATATTTTTTAAAATAGCAATATTTTGAGTGACATGATAGTTTTTAAATTGGTTTTAAAATTATCTGTTCATCATCCCAAGCCGCTATAGATTCAAGTCTCAACCATTTAAATTATAGTGGAAAAACTGAAGAGCAAATCAAATATAAAGTATGAATATAAGAAAAATCGAGCATTACTATATGAATTTTCTTTAAAAAAAAATGTTTCGCTTAAAAAGGGCAGTTTAAAAAATAGCAAAAGGTCGAGACTTTAAATTGTAGGGTTACGATGGGCAAAATTTCGAAACAAACCGTGAGAACAATGCAAAAAAACATGCTCATATTTTAACGTGCCCACGAAGGCTGTCGGGCAGCCGGTGCGAGTCATGTGTCGCTCAAAGGGAATGTGGATTGCATCAGTGTGGCCCTCGTAAAGCGAAAGACGATTTCTTTAAAAAAAAAAGGGGGGCTCAATTTGCAAACCACCCCTCTACATTTTAAAAAAGCGCAAAACCCATATATTATTTTATCTATATTTTCTGAAAAAGTTTAAAAGTTCGTAAAATTCAGTTTTGATGTGAGATGCGTAAATGCATAAGAATTGGGTGCTACGGATGTAAATTGCGTTTAAAAAAAAAAGGGGTGGTAATCTTACCGTGAAGGTTGGAAGACAGACTGCCGGCGGCGAGGTAGTCGTAGACGAGGAGTTTCTCGTCCTTCGAATAGTAGTAAGCCCTAATTGCCAGCAGATTTCGGTGCTCAACTTTGCCAAGAGCCTCTATGTTGACCTCGAAATCGCGCTTGGAAACGGTGACGTCCTTTAGCCGCTTCACAACAACGGTGGTGCCTTCTTCCAACACTGCTTTATACGAAGTACCGACGCTTCCCTTTCCCAACACTTCAGCTGACGCTCTGAGAAGATCCTCCAGATCAAAGCTATAACCTCCACCACTACCCACAAACACTAACCGATTCCTATCACCTTCGCTGGCAGTTGCGGCCGCAATGTCTTCCTTCGATGACGAAGTCGTTCCGACATCCCCAGATCTCCCAATAGGCCCTGCTGCCGTAGCCACTGGCTTCGTCCTTGCTTTTGCCCTTCGGCTCTTCTTCCGCCTTGCCGACAAGCAGCAGAAGAGCAGCAGGAGCAGCAGGAGGAGTAGCACCACGCCGCCGGCGACTGCGATGCCGATGATCGCCTTCGTTGAGAGTTTCTTGGAGCTTTTACCCGTGGGGCTTTCCGGTGGCGAAGTCGGAGACGGAGATGGTGAGGGGAAAAAGGGGGCGCAGGGGGCGAGAGGCCCACCGCAGAGCTGTAGGTTTCCGATGAAGTCTGATGCCGGGAATTTAGCTAACGCGTCCGGGATGGATCCATTTAGGGAGTTGTACGAGACATTGAAGCTTGTGAGTCCTGGGATACTGATGCTAGGTAGGCTATTGGAAAATCTATTTTGTTGGAGGAAAAGGCCGGTGAGGCGGGTGAGGTTGTTGACAGCGAAGGGGATCTCGTTGGAGAAGTTGTTTACGGAGAGATCTAAGCGGGTTAGCCGTGTGAGTTTGGGGATTGCCGGTGGGAACGGGCCGGATAAGAGATTATTCTGGAGGAAGAGGCTGTGGAGTGCGGTGAGATTCGACAGATCCTGAGGTGGAGAGCCAGTGAGGCGGTTGGATCTGAGCGAAAGGATTCGGAGAGAAGAGAGACGGCCAAGGGTTCCCGGTGGAATGGGGCCAATGAGGCCGGTGGCAGGGAGGCGGAGGGCCACGACAGCAGTGCGGTTCGCGTCGCAAGTCACACCGACCCAATCGCAGGCTGATGCCGAGGCATTCCATTGGATACGCTGAGAGTGAGGAGTTTGAGAGATGAAAGCAAGGAGGGCGGCGCGGTCGCTCGTCGGTTCGCCGGCCGCCGATATAAAAAAAAGCATTAGCACAAGGAATCGACGGAATGCCATTGGAATTACATTAGAGGATTATGGGTTCCTCTGGTCAAGAGAAAGACGATGGCCCTGGGACGATTGAGATTTTAGTGAGACCTCCATGACGGAAAGTGGAGGCTCCTCAAGGGAATGGAAGAGGCGAGGCGACTAAGGGGGCGGAAAGACAAGATACCGAAGCCCCGGGAAATATATTTTAGAAGATTAATAGGAATTGTTCGGCCCGTGAGGCCTTCCAAAGTGTAAATTTTATGTAGGACTTTTTTGCATATATATATTTTAAAATAATTTTATTAATAGATGTAACTCTTAATTCTTTTAAGAGAATTATATATATATAATCGGTATTTGGGAGAGGCCTAAATATCAATTTTTCATGCGCTGGACCTCATGATGAGAGTCTGTGTCATGTGCCTAAATATTCAAGAATCCAACGCCACTGAGATCGAACCCGTGACCTAAGGGGACTTACAGTGAACCCCACCAACCAACAGGCCACGACTTGCAACACATATACATATATAACTAGACACATCAAAACAATTAAAATAATAACATTTATTCTAATTTGATCCTAGTGGGTGTCAAAGTCCTAGCCCCCGCACCTCAACCCCCCAGCCCCCATCCCCTGCCGAGACTTGCACTTTGACATTTTTGCCTTTTAATTCACTTTACATATGCATCCTATTCAAATCAATGTTTAATTCATCTAATTGGCCTCTTTTTTATAATAGTTAAAATTTTCCAATAAGTGTTCTACAATTACTTGATGATAATCAGTCTCTTCGCTTTTTCTAAAATTTCTAGTATGATAAGCTTCCTAACTTAGGATAATTTTGTAGAATCTAAACCATATCAAAATTTTAGGCTAGGGAAAAAAATTTGTAGACTAGAAATTTTTCCATTAGGATTCATCTCGTTCCCCGTGAGATCGATATTTTGAACTCAAATACTTGTACTACTGATACGTCATGTGCACTTACATCACATGGATCATGTCACAGATCAAACCGGTTTCTTAGGCAATAAAGCTCATATCTACATCCCAAGTAGGAAAAAGATTCCAGTTGTTTCGATCATCATTGTTAATTTGAGTGTGTACTTCCTTTCGGAAATAGATTCAAAAAATACTTCCTCATCCTTCAATAAAGAGATTTTGTACAACAACAACACCAAATTCATGGGGCATCCGAAGAGGCTAAGATCTTCCTGCAAAATTCACTTGAGTAAATCAATTGGACGCTTCCAATAGAATTCTTCAAGTGATCAGTTCCAACTGATAACCAGATTTTATGCTATGCATAAGAATGAAATGCGATCCTAGAGGTTTGTTGTCAGGTTTGATTGAGCAGTGGATTCCCTTTTCGGTTTAACAACAGTAACCAAAAGTTCAAAACCAGCCGAGATTGATGGAAATGCGATAGAGTTTTTGAGATATACACAATACTCTCTCACGATAATCTCAAAACTAGAAAAAATCTAACAAATCAATTACAAAGCTTTTAAATGTCTCAGAATCCACTTATCTACAAACAATAGTTCTAGAGGCCAATGTCAAGGTACTAGCACAACCAAGGCTGGTGAGCTTCTGATTGAATGAAAAGCCACCATTCATGGTGAAGAAGAGCATGGCCTTGACCTCGAATCATATCTAGCCCACCCCGAGCAACTCTTGAAAAATGAGATGGAATCAGATTACACTGCTTGCAACGAAAGAACACTATCTGAGTTGGAATCTGATCTTTAGATGGGATTTATAAGGGAGACTCCTTAAAAATCTGGCTCTCTGGCAGGTTGTATGTCTTCAACCATCCATCTTAAAATCAGATAAAATTTACATATATCAATATATTTTTATATATTATTTGCATTAACATAAATACAGCTCAATTTGTTTGGGCTTCTAGCAAGCCACCCTCAGACCGACTGTTGCTCCAGCTGACCATCTGTTTCTAAACTATCACCTGCCTCTGGCCAGCTATATGCTTGCGACCGGTCATCATAAAGCATGATGGTTGAAATACTAGAGCAATCAAAATATCCAAGTGACCCAAAATTCCAATCGATCAATATTGTCAAAAATGTTAATTCATTATTTTTCTCTAAAGCATTGACATTTAAGCCTTTAATTATGTTTTCCTCGGTTTGAAAGAGACTCGAGAAACTTGAAGATTTCACAAGTGCCTGCATCTAAGCCATCACTCGAGAAATTCAAACAGAATAGGCAAATCAACGACTCTCTCAAGGGTGAGCAAATCAACGACTTCCCTTTGGAGCAAGCAAGTCAAGAGCTCCCCTCCGGGCTGCAAATCAAGAACTCCCCCTCTTGCAAGCAAATCAACGACTCCTCTCCAAGGCAAGCAAACAAAAGACTCCACTTTAAAGAGAACAAATTGATGACTCTTTTCCGAGGTGAGCAAATCAAAGATTGCCCTCAAAGCCAAGCACATGAAAGACTCCCTTCAAAGTGAGCAGATTTAAGACTTCCCTCTGAGCTGAGCAAATCAAAGACTCCCCACTGGCGGAAGCAATTGAAAGACTCTCCTTCGGGGTGAGCAAATCAACCAATGCTATCATTCATCATTGATCAACTATTATAACAAATGGTCCGACATAGAAAAAATTCTAAAATCAAGGGTAAAAAAAAGGAAACTCTCACTATACTTTGATATGTGCTAATGTTACAAAATAGTTTATGCATTTTTTAAAAATAAAATGAAAAAAATAACAATATTGACTAAGTGAAAGATGAAGTCAGTAAGATTGACCAAAGGACACCTCAACCAGTCGAAGGTCAAATAGCTGGCTGACAAGCAAATAAAAAATCAACTTGAAAAAGCCTCAAGAGAGCACTTCATGACCAGAGAATACAAGACGATGAGAGACGTCGAAATCAAAGGAGTATAAATATTACATTTGCATTTTTAACATTTTAAGTCATTAATTCTTAACACAACTTCAATTCCAAGAAGTGAAAGACTTAGTGGCATTTATGTATGTTCTAAAAATGTTGACGGTAGTAGAGATCGGTTGGTCGTCTCATTCTGTTGGCCACCCCATCCTACCAGTTGTCCACATTATCCAATGAACCAAACAACGAAAATGTGCTAATTAAGACAATAAAAATCAGTAACACCTAAAGGCATAATGACTTGTTACTCTCAAGAGCATAATGACTTGTAACTCCTAGGAGCACAATGGCTGGTAACTTATAGAGCAATGATATAATTTACCAGATTCTCATATGATTTATAAATACGAAGCTCTTTTTCATGTATGGGGAAGGAAGCTGTTAGGGCTGGAGCCCGATTACGACACCCTCGCCTGCTCTTATTCGCGAATCGAAGCTTCCTGCTCCCGTTCGGCTCCCGATCGCGATCCGGTCTCCGCCTCCGCCTCCCGTCTCCCGCACGGGCGAAGCTTCACGTCGCTTTGCCCGTTACTCCTTTGTCGCGAAAGGTCGCGACTTCTCCCGCTCTCGCTAGATTGCGAAACCGTTCCCGCTTCCTGTTGGCTCGTACGGCTTTCCTTTTAGTTGGAGTGAAAAGTCACGGGCAGAAAAAAAAAATAGTTTTTGTTGAAGACAGGGAAGGAGTTATTTTTCTTGCGGTTAAGTCAGAAAGTAGATTTCTCTTGAGACTTACGGAAGCGGGAGAAGGAAGACGAAGATAGGGAAGAAGAAGGTGTTCTTCTTGGTAACTTGTGGCAGAAGAGAAACAGGTTTTCTCTTGTATATTTTTCTTCTTATTTGGTGTTCTTGCTCTTGGGTGAATCTTGGTGTAAAGAGAAAGAGCAAGTGAAGATTCTTAATTGTCGTTGTGATCAAAATGGTGTAAACTTCCTCAATTAGTAAAATCCTCTGCAACTCCGTGGATGTAGGCAATTTGCCGAACCACGTAAATCTGTGTGTTATTTCTGGTGTGATTTTTTTTTCTCGTGTCATTTTTATTTTTTCACTTCGTCATCGATCGTTTTAAATTTCAAAGTTACCACAACAACTGGTATCAAAGCCAATGGCTACAGACAAAGTGAAGATTTCAGGGATTGAGAAATTTGATGGCACAGATTTTGGTTGTCGGAGGATGCAGATAGAGGACTACCTCTATGGGAAGAAACTCCATCTTACGTTATTGGGGAAAAGACCTGAAAGAATGGATGAGACTGAATGAAATCTGTTGGATCAACAGGTTCTGGGGGTTATTCGATTGACCCTATCGAGGTCCGTTGCACACAATGTCGTCAAGGAGAGGGCGACTGCAGATCTTATGACAGCCCTGTCAGGTACGTATGAAAAGCCATCGGCAAATAACAAAGTATATTTGATGAAGAAGTTATTCAATTTGAAGATGGCGGAAGGTACGTCTGTTGTACAACACCTGAATGATTTCAATACCATCACAAATCAATTATCGTCTGTGGAAATTGAATTTGATGATGAGATACGTGCACTGATCTTATTGGCTTCATTGTCAAATAGCTGGGAAGCTATGAGGATGGCTGTCACTAATTCAGCAGGTAAATCTAAACTAAAATTTGAAGACATTCGTGATTTGATTTTGGCTGAGGAGGTGCGCAGAAAAGATTCTGGCGAGATCTCAGGTTCGAGTTCGGCACTAAATGTTGATTCCAGAGGGAGATCACTTGACAGAAACTCAAACAGGGGAAGATCAAAATCAAAGAACAAAAGCAGAAGCAAGTCAAGACCTGGTAAACAAATGACTTGCTGGAATTGTGGCAAAACTGGCCACATAAGGAGGAACTGCAGGAATCTTAAGAAGAAGGAGATTGACAGTGCGAATGTGGTAACTGAAGAATCACATGATGCACTACTGCCGGCAGTTCATAGTCCTGTTGATGACTGGATACTGGATTCAGGAGCTTCGTTCCATACAACTTTCCATCGGGAATTGATATGAAATTATGTTGCAGGTGACTTTGGAAAAGTATATCTGGCAGATGGAGAAGCTCTGAATGTGGTAGGAATAGGAGATATTGACATTGCACTTCCAAATAAAAACAAGTGGACTCTGCAAAAGGTCAGACACATTCCTGAACTGAAGAAGAACCTCATTTCTGTTGGGCAGCTTGACGAATGTGGACATTCAATAGTTTTCTCAGATAGTACCTGGAAGGTTACTAAAGGAGCATTGGTACTGGCTCGGGGTAAGAAAACAGGTACATTGTATATGACTACTGGTTTAATTAACAGTGTTGATACTACTGTTGCAGAGAGCACAACAGAGTTGTGGCATTGCAGACTTGGCCACATGAGTCAAAGAGGTATGAAGGAACTTCAGTCCAGAGGCAAGCTACCAGAATTGAAGTCAGTTGATTTCAGCATGTGCGAGAGTTGCATTATGGGGAAGCAGAGGAAGGTCAGTTTCTTGAAAGGTGGCAGAACACCAAAGGCAGGAAAGCTGGATCTTGTACACACAGATGTGTGGGGACCTTCTCCAGTGACATCTCTTAGAGGCTCTCGTTATTACATCACATTCATTGACGATCACAGCAGAAAGGTATGAGTTTATTTTTTGAAGTATAAATCTGATGTATTCAATGTGTTCAAGACTTGGAAGGCTATGGTTGAGATAGAGACATGCTTAAAGTTGAAATGTCTGAGGTCTGATAATGGTGGTGAGTACATTGATGGTGGGTTCAAGGAGTACTGTGCAGCTCAGGGAATCATAATGGAGAAGACCACTCCAGGAACACCACAGCAAAATGGTGTTGCAGAGCGCATGAACTGGACCATTAATGAGCGAGCTAGAAGCATGAGATTGCACGCCAGACTACCACCTACTTTCTGGGCAGAAGCGGTTAGTACTGCAGTTTATTTGATCAATAGGTGACCATCTGTTCCATTAAACTGTGAATTACCTGAAGAAGTCTGGAGTGGGAAAGAGGTAAAACTTTCTCACCTTAAGACTTTTGGTTGTTGTTCTTATATTCTCATTAATCCTGATGCTCGAAATAAGCTTGAGGCTAAGTCAAGGAAGTGTTATTTCATTGGTTATGGAGATGAGGCATTTGGATATCGTTTCTGGGATGATCAGAGTCGGAAGATCATGAGGAGCAGGAACGTGGTTTTCAATGAGAATGTTATGTACAAGGAGAAGTCCAGTACAATTTCTGAAACAACGCTGAAGGAATCTGAGTTGGTAAAGTTTGATGATTTACCAGAGGTCAAAATGCAGGACAGAGATGCAGGTGACGATGAGAGTGGATCTGGGGCATCCACTCCTATTGTTCCACAGTCAGTTTCAGAGCAGTTTACCCCTACAGTTGCAGTTCGCATGTCAGAAAGGGCCAGACGTTCACCACAGCGTTATTCTCCGACTTTGAACTATATTCTACTGACAGATGGTGGAGAACCTTAGAGTTATGAAGAAATCTTGCAAGATGAAAATTCGAGCAAGTGGGAGCTAGCCATGAAGGAGGAGATGAATTCTCTGCTTGAAAATCAGACTTGCGAGTTAGCAGATCTTCCAACTGGGAAGAAGGCATTACACAACAAGTGGGTACCGGGTGAAAACTGAGCATGATGGCAGTAAGAGGTACAAGGCTAGACTTGTTGTAAAGGGTTTTCAACAAAAGCACGGTATTGATTATTCTGAGATTTTCTCTCCTGTGGTGAAGCTTACAACCTTTAGAATGGTACTATCTATAGTAGCTACTGAAGATCTCTTCCTTGAACAGTTAGATGTGAAGACAGCTTTTCTTCATGGGGATCTTGAAGAAGACATCTACATGCACAAACCTGAAGGGTTCATGGTACAAGGAAAGGAAGAGTCAGTTTGCAGATTGAAGAAGAGCTTGTATGGCCTGAAGCAAGCTCCTAGACATTGGTACAAGAAATTTGATAATTTCATGCACAGTGCATGGTACAACAGATGTTAGGCAGATCATTGTTGCTATGTCAGGTATTTTGACAATTCTTATATCATCGTACTGCTGTATGTGGATGATATGCTTATTGCAGGTGCTAGCATTAAGGAGATCAATAATCTGAAGGAGCAGATGTTAGAGCACTTTGCAATGAAGGATTTGGGAGCTGCAAAGCAAATCCTTGGTATGAGAATTGTCAGAGATAGAGTCAGAGGCATGTTGAGACTCTCTCAGGCTAAGTATGTAAAAAAGGTACTTAACCGATTTTATATGGATAAGGCCAAACCAGTTGGCACACCCTTGGGAAGTCACTTGAAACTCAGCAAGAATCAGTCACCCAAGTCAGAGGAGGAACGAGATTACATGAGTAAGGTTCCTTATGCTTCAGCTATTGGTTCACTTATGTATGCTATGGTTTGCACCAGACCTGATATTGCCCATGCAGTGGGAGTCGTTAGCAGATACATGAGTAATCCTGGAAAGGAACATTGGGAAGCAGTGAAGTGGATCTTGAGGTACCTAAGAGGCTCTGCAGAAACTTGCTTGTGTTTCTCAGGAAAGAGTTCAGAGGTACGGGGCTATGTTGATGCTGATCTAGCTGGAGACATTGATACTAGAAGAAGTACTACAGGCTATATTTACACTATTGGTGGCACTGCAGTATCATGGGGCTCTAATCTGCAGAAGACAGTTTCATTGTCTACTACAGAAGCTGAGTACATAGCAGTATCAGAGGCTGCAAAGGAAATGATATGGCTACAGGGCTTCTTGAAAGAATTAGGCAAGAAGGATCAGATGGGCGTACTCTACAGTGACTGTCAGAGCGCTATATTCCTTGCCAAAAATCCAGCATTTCAGTCCAGGACAAAGCACATTCAGATCAGGTATCACTTCATAAGATCACTGTTGGATGACGGACAGTTGATGCTTGAGAAAATTTGTGGAAGCCAGAACCCTGCTGATATGTTGACAAAGGGCGTTACTCTGGAGAAACTGAAGTTGTGCGCAGCTTCAGTTGGTCTTCTAGCTTGAAGACATGGGCTTTGAGTTGCAGAGGTGGAGGATTCATGGAGTGATGGAGGGGATCAGTTTGAGGAAGGAGATGATACGACCTGTGTATCGGTCTCCAAGGGGGAGATTGTTAGGGCTGGAGCCCGATTACGACACCCCCGCCTGCTCTTATTCGCGAATCGAAGCTTCCTGCTCTCGTTCGGCTCCCGATCGCGATCCGGTCTCCGCCTCCGCCTCCCGTCTCCCGCACGCGCGAAGCTTCGCGTCGCTTTGCCCGTTACTCCTTTGTCGCGAAAGGTCGCGACTTCTCCCGCTCCCGCTAGATTGTGAAACCTTTCCCGCTTTCTGTTGGCTCGCACGACTTTCCTTTTAGTTGGAGTGAGAAGTCACGGGCAGAAAAAAAAACATTTTTTGTTGAAGACAGGGAAGGAGTTATTTTTCTTGCGGTGAAGTCAGAAAGTAGATTTCTCTTGAGACTTACGGAAGCAGGAGAAGGAAGAAGAAGATAGGGAAGAAGAAGGTGTTCTTCTTGGTGACTTGTGGCAGAAGAGAAACAAATTTTCTTTTGTATATTTTTCCTCTTCTTTGGTGTTCTTGCTCTTGGGTGAATCTTGGTGTAAAGAGAAAGAGCAAGTGGAGATCCTTAATTGTCGTTGTGATCAAACTGGTGTAAACTTCCTCAATTAGTAAAATCCTCTGCAACTCCGTGGATGTAGGCAATTTGCCGAACCACGTAAATCTGTGTATTCTTTCTGGTGTGATTTTTTTTTTCTCGTGTCATTTTTATTTCTTCACTTCGTCGTCGCGTTTTAAATTTCAAAGTTACCACAACAGAAGCCATTTAAGCTTTCTAGCTACATAGACATTACTCTCCACTTTTCTTGTAATGATTAATTTCAATTAATATGATGGGTCTCAGAGCCCAGGGAATACCCCTACTTTGCCATGCTGGGGTAGTCATCGTGTCACTCCTCTTTCTCTCGCTCTTTTGCTTATCCCCCAGTCTATATGCTCTTTCGCTTATCCTCCAGTCCCTACGCTCTATGTTTTAAGCATGGTAAATATGACAAATCTGGATTCGACATAAATATATATGAATTGTGTGGTTAGGATTGACAAAATCACCAAATGTTTAATAATTTTTAAGTATTGGGCAAAAAATATATCAAGAGAGGGCAAAATTATTAAATTACCAAAATTAAATTAGACTAAAATTATTGAGTTTTATTACTTATATGAAGAAATCTGAAAGTGTAAGATTGGCAAATGTCCACCCTTGGCATAATCTGAGTTGACTGCATAGTATGTATATAAATACTCCAAAATATTTAATGTCTATATATAAATTTATTATAAATATGATTCAATATTTTTATTTTAATAATTATGTTCACATTTCTTACGAACTAAATTTATTTACACTTGTTTTTGGAATATTGCTTCATATAACATGAAAATATACAATATATGAACTTCAATATTATTTTAAGAAAATAATTAATTATATAGTATTATGTTATTTTATAATATAATGTATAAAAATATTTTAATAATTACTTTACTTATTGCATACATACATATATATATATATATATATATATATATATATATATATATATATATATATATATATATATATATATATGTTTTTTGTTATAATTTTCACAAATAACACCCTTGTTATTTTATTTTAACCTCAAATTAAATTAAAGTATTTATTATCAATTATTAAATATAGTAGAATGCCCATAAATTGATCTAGAGAGAGAGAGAGAGAGAGAGACATTTTTTTTTGAAGTTCATTCTGACGGAAAAAATTAGGAAACGATGATTTAACTTTTTCAGTGTTTTATTATGACAATTTATAATTAATTGAAGATTCGCAAGTTGAAAGTGTTCATCTACTTCCCAATATTGTTGATCCATTTGGAGTCGACATGACCTATGATTGACATGGTCGATTTCAGAAGTGTCCCTCTACGTTATACAACATTGAAAATAATAAACAGAAGTTATAGGATAACAAAATTAAATCCGATATTATGCAAATTAAGAAATTTTTGAACATTATTGTTTAAATTTCGCAATAAAATTATTTTAAGCAATATGTAATTGAGAAATTTACATCCATATCATAGAATTCCTATGCATTTAGATATCTTACGACTAAAATTTTATATTTATATTCATAAAACTATGGCGTCATGAACCTTTGCACTAGAAACTGTATTTTACTTTTTAAAAGTTAATAATAATGATATTGTATACCAATAAATATTTTCATGAGTGGATGCATATGGTAAAGAACCATCTTCTCGTAGATACAGATACAATCAAGTGCCAATTGTTGAGGCTTCACCAATGTATATATGATTTTTAAAAAGTAGTATTTTAGTTTTAAACATTTTATTTTAATTTTGAAAACACGAGACCGAACCGGTCCGGTCTCATATATACAACAGTTTAAATAGACGAGCACAATACCACAAATGATGCATCTATCCCGAGGAACAACCTTATTATTTGATAGTAAAACTTGATTAAATAAATTAAAACATTGATGACATCTGTTTTGATCTGCCAAACTTTATGTTGACTGACAAGTTTTGTTGTTTAATAAACAAGATTAAATATGGTTTATAGTCCAAAGTTTTATATTGAGGCAAACTTTTATAATTAATTACTTCATAAGTAACCGAAGCTCCATAAGAATACTCTAAATTCAGATTAGTGTGTCAGTTATATATATATATATATATATATATATATATATATATATATATATATATATATATATATATATATATATATATATATATATATATATATNTTTTAAAATTTAAATTTAGTATAATATATAATGTAATTTTAATTTTGTGAAAATGGTATTTTTTAATTATTTTTGGAAATGAGGAGATCGAATAGTTCTCATTTATCTAATAGTTTAAATAACTGAGCACGATACTATAAATGATATATTATCTCGAATGATGAACGTATCACTTATTAGTAGACTTAACTATCTAAACTTAAAATTTTACGACTTTATTTTGGTCTGCGAATTTATAGCCGACAAGTTCCCCTATCTAATACACAAATTAGACAAAGTTTAGATTAATTTGGGTTCTTAATTCTAGGCAAGCCCCTATAGTTTATTACATCCCAAATGATGGAAGTCATTTGAGAAAACTCTCGATAATAATTAGAGGTTTCTTCTTCAAGACTTCAACGTTTATGTTTCTACGATTGCTTAGAGGAAAAAGTCAAATGGGATAGGTTCAAATAGGAACAGTTATTTTCAGAATCCAAAGGAGTGAAGAGTAGGAGATGTCGAAGATGCCGAATAAGATTCAGTGACATCTTAAACTAACCTATGGTTTGGCTTTACATATTTGAAAGAGAAATTACTTGATGTTTCAGTCTTACAAATTGTTTAGATGTTTGGGACTTCTATCTGCACGTCATATGCAAATAGCCCGAGAAAATGTGAGGATTTAGGTCGTACTGAACGACAACCTCGGAATCCTAAAAAACATTTAGGACTTATATCGTACGATATAAAAATTGTAGAAAGTCCTAAAAGATGATGTGAGGATTTACATCGTGCCAGACGAACAACCACAGAATCCTATAGGTGTGTTATTTAAATCTATCGAAGTTCGGTTGAAGCTCCTTTTTCCACCTTCTGTTGTCACCTCGACTGCTGCCCGGAGATGAATCGTCAACCGACCACGTCATCGTCTCGTTCCGAGAAGAGGGATAAAGAAAAGAGAAAATCATGCCTCGAACGACTTATCCTGGGGGATTGTATGAGTATTCTGGGAAAACAATATTTAGAAGTATAGATATAGATGAAAATCTATAGTACGATGCAGTACATGAAAGGAACAACTGTGTAGTAAACTACTGTAACAGGAAAGGACTTAAGGAAAACTTTGAAAGTAAAGAAAATATAAAGAAAATGAAAGACTATGTAGTAAAGAAAGAAATATGCAGTGCAGAAATAAAACTGAAAACAACTAAATGTACCTGATTAAGTCTGACGATGCTACAAAACATATTACAATTGCATGATATAAAGGGGTTAAGTAAACATTTGCAGATTATAAAAGAAAAGTTCATATGAAAGTCTCAAGATGGGATATTAGATTTCAATTTTGGGATAGACTCAAACTAGATCTTTTTTTATTCTCTTGATCCCCCAGGCAACTGATATATTGAAGTCAACCTATCAACATCAACTAGAGGTCACCAACAAATCACCTCTATAGTCAGGCAACCCTAAACCCTATTGTTTAGTGAATATGTGAACAGAGTAGTATATGAACTCATCAAAGTGTAGTGCATCTATACATGATATGTAGTATCTAAACTCATCAAAGTGTAGTGAACCTATACGTGATATGTAGTATCTGAACTCATCGAAGTGTAGTGCACTTATACGTGATATGTAGTATCTGTCATTCAGGGTGTAATGTGTGGTGTTCGTTGTATAATACCTGAGGTGTATTATAATATTCGTGGTGTGATGAATGAACTTGTCAAAATATATAATGTATCTCTTATGTAGTGTATAAAATGTATAGTACATGAGAGTCATAGTGTATGAAAGACATAGTGTGTGAAAGACATGATGTATGAAATGTGTATTGTGTATGTGAGTGTTAACAGATATATCTATAGATATTGGTCAGTGCATAGTGTCTATGATGTGGTGCTTATCATTATGTAAGTGTAGTACCCGTGAAATGGTTTGTTGTGTATCTATTCTTTATAAGTACCATATCCCAGACCTTTTGGAGACGTTTAAGGCTGCCGACGACTTAAGAAAGTGAAAGGGCATCACATTAGTTGAGTGTTGATTTTATATTTCAGCTATAAACAAAGCTGTTAAATGTTTCTTTGTATCATTGCCTGTTACCCCCTTGTCTCGAACTAATAGACCATCTCAATATTTCATATGCTCATCCCTAGAGATTTTAGAATTTTTTTTATCAAGAGATTAAAGAACATGAACATCTGAATATTTCAATAACATCCATCTTTCATTTCTAGGCTTAAATTCTAAGTCTATATATGTGATCATAACAAGTTTTATTAACTTTTTCAAAGAAGAGTGAGTTCTCATTTTCACATATTGTCAAAGTCAAGTCCATGCAATTTATACAACCAAAAAGCCAATTCTAGCAATACTCTAAAGATTAAACAAACATTCCTCTAAAGTTTCAAATCATGTGATTATCAAAATTCCATTTTAATATCCCGACAAAGCTATTAAATTCAAAACCTGCTGAAGAAAGGTAATAAATCCATATTTATATCATTTAATCTCCAAAAAGTAAGAGAAATTGAATCCAGAAAGGAGCTAAAGCAAACATCATTGAACAAAATTTGATTCAGCGAGGAGTATAAAACACAAGACATCATTAACTAAACTTAAGCTTGGAAAAGGGACAAAACCCAAAACATCAATGAATAAACCAAGCCCTACGAGGGCTTAAAATTGAGCCATGTAAGTGCCAATATTAAAGAACAAAACTGAGCTCAGCAAGGGACAAAACCCAAGCCACATATTGAACAAAACTGAGCCAAAAGAAGGCTAAAATTGTGCCAACAGAACCAATCTCGAAAAGGGACAAAATCCAAGCCACTATTCAGTAGAACTGAGCCCAAAGAAGGGCTAAAATTAAGCCATTAAGAAATAAAACCAAGCTTGGTAAATTGGTAAAAGTTGAACCATAAATAAGGCAAAGCTAAACATAGCAAAAGAGGTCAAACTAAATCATCAAAAGAACCAAAACAAAGTTTCAAAGTTAATTCCCCAAACCCAAAAGTTATTCTCAATATATGCGTTCGAACGAGACAACTAAGGAAGCAAAGTTATAGCCCCCAAACAGCATTCAAAAGCCACAAAAAAAAATTGTTAACATATATTCAAATAAGACAACAAATAGAAACAAGAATTATAGCTTCCAAAATTAATCGTCAAAACCAAAAATAATTTCCCTACGTGCATTCGAATAAGGCAGCAAAGGAGAGCAAGAATGCAACCTTAGATTTGTTCTCAAAACTTAAGAGAAAAGGCCCTCTAATATGTGTTCAAATAAGGAAACAAAACGAAAAAAAATGTATCCTTAAACTTGTTCCTAAAACTAGGAGAAAAGCCTTTCAACATATGTGTTTGAATATAGGTATCAAGAAGTATAGAAACCAACCTTAAAATTGATGTTCAAAATCAAAATATGTCTCCAAACAATTTATTCTAATAGGGGCAGCAGAGAAGCAAGAATTCAACCCCAAAATAGGTGTTCAAAATCAGTAAAATATCTCCAAAAAAATTATTCTAATAGGGGCAGCATAAAAGCAAGAATTCAGCTCCCCAAAACATGCTCAAAGCCAAATATGAATCTCCAAAGAATTCATTTGAATAGGGGCAGCAGAAAAGCATAAAACTGCAGCCCTAAATATACATATAAAACCAAGACGACAAGCCTTTAGGTATATTCAAATAAGTGTATCAATAAGAAAAAACCCTGCCTCAAAATTAATCCTCCAAATAAAAGATATTCCCAATATATGTGTTCAAATGAGACAACCAAGAGAGCAAAGTTACAACCCCAAATAATATTCAAACTAAACCAAAATATGTTCGAATAAGGAGGTAGAGTAAGAACTAAAACTCCAAACAATTTTCCCAAAGCCAAACAATATTATATCCAACATATACTCGAATAAGGTAGCAAAAAGAGGAGCACAAAACCATAGCTCCAAATATGTTTGAGACCAAAACAACCTCTAAACATTATTTAAATGAGGGGCAGCGAAGAAAACAAAAATATGAGCCCCAAACCGTTAATCGAAACCATGGAACGAATCTCCAACATATTTATTTGCATAGTAGCAGCAAAAGAGGAGGAAAAACACAACTCTTAATAAACTTTCAAAGCCAAAAGGACCTACAATACATTTATTCGAATAAGAGTATCAAGAATAAGCTCAAACCCATATAATTGATCAAAACTAAAAAATGGATTTATGATGTTTCTCTTCAAATATGGCAACAAGATGAGTAAGAAAAAACTACAAATCCAATTAGTTTTTCAAAAGAAAGCCAAAACAAGATCCAATACATGCATTCAAACAAGGCAGCAAGAATACCGAGAACTACAACTCCAAAAATATGTTCAAATCAAATTAATATGTATTCAAATAAGATAATAAAAGTAGTAGAAGTTTAGCCTTCAATATATCGATCAAAACCGAGATATAAGCATGCTACATGTATTTGAATGGGCCAATAAATTAATGTGACTGTAATATCCATCTATCAAAGCCATGATCAGAAATAATTAGCTCTGAAATCTGACCTGGGTTTCTTGCTAATTCAAGAAATGAAAAGAGAAAAGAGAAGTCACGAGAGAAAAGCTTCCAGAAGGAATTCCTCCAAAAATTTTTTAAAAAAATTGCCAACCTCAAATGCCCCCTTAAAGGGGTATTTATAGCCGAGCAAAGGGGAAGGAGCTCACGATAAGGAGGATCCATGCAAATCCAAGAATGAGACTCATAAACGGGAGAGGTCGTTGCAATAAAGTAATCGATAGTTATGACCGGAGGAGGAGGTAAGCCATCACCAGAGGGAAAGGGACAGACTAGAGAAACCAGAAGAAGCATCATTGCTCGACCGAGAGAAAGAAAGGCTAGGGCACAGTTTGGTCACAAGAAGAGGAAGGGAGCGTGTGTGAGAGAGAGTTTAGATTTAGGATTTTAAAAAACCTTTTTATTTAAAAAGATTTTTATTTTTATTTTTTGAAAGAAAATATCAAATTTTAGCAATTCATTGGTGCGCGGCGCCCCTACAAAATGGGTGTCCTCGCTAGCTAAAATCAACGTTCCGGACATGACGACACAATCCGTTTCATCATCCGGAATAATCTAGACAAATTCTTTGACGATCACCTCAAATTAACTTCAATTTGCGTGATGCGATAAATAAAATTATTTTGACCTGATCAGAGAAGTTCAACGAATATATTATTGACCGATCCTCACATAAGCGATGACCAAATTCAAACACATCGCTCACAGTGGCAAGTCTAACATCGCACGCGCTACGGTGTCCACCTATGTCTTTCAAATTTCTATAGGAGCTCAACAAGAGTTTCAATATGTCAGCTTTCATCGACTCAACTAGATGTCAAGGATTATAAACCGTTCATATGGAACTTCAAGGAGCAAAGAAATAGCTTGACTTTCTAAGGGGTGTGGGTCCCAGTCTAGTCCTCTAAGAGAGTCAAAATAGAGAAATCTTATGGCTAGATCCTAAGGTATCTAGAGAATGGAAGACCTCAAAATAAGGTCAACATAGTGGCTTTGATTTTAAGAATTGCAAAGTTTAAGGTTTTTAAGATTGAACATTGAAAGTTCAAAAAGGAAAATATCAAATAAGAATAGTTATTTTCAAGAATGCAAAAAAATGAAAAGTAGGAGATGTCGTTGATCTGAGGAGAAACCCGGTGACTTCTTAAACTATCTTGCTATTTGGCTTTAATTTTGAGAAAAAGAATACTTGATGTTTCATCCTGCCATTTTTTATTGATTAGGACTTACACATGCATGATAGAATCATACAAATAGCTTATAGGATATGATATTTTATGTCGTAACGAACGATAACCTCAGAGTCTGAAGCGAGTTAGAGCTTATATTGCACAAGATGGTTGTACAAAAGCCTAAATACAAGTTGAGGATTTATCTCGTACTAGGCGGACTACCTCGAAGTCCTATGACTTGTTATTTAATTATAAGGAAAGACTTACTATTATTGACGGTTTGCTCTCTCGAAGTGGTTCTTCAATACATTCTTATCATGTTGCCCACGGTGTTAACTCCAAGCTCCTCGTCGAAGTGACAGCTCCGAGACTTCAGGTTTAAGATTTTTTATAGTTTCCCTAACATGATTTGTTAGTGTTTAAGTGTTGTTGGGGGGAGGGTTACAGTTCATTAGTGCAACACCGGTTAGGATCCCATGGTTCCTCTTTCAATTACCATTATTTTCTTTTGAATTTACTTAGCCTACATGAGCTGTTAGACTCATTTAAACTTGGAAGATCGTGTTAGCAACCGTATGTTACGTCTTTTGAGGATCTCCCGTAAATTCAAAATGGTGTAATATGTTATTTGTTGTTTTGAAAGAATTTAAGTTTAATATTAATTTTTAAAGAAATGTTTATCTTAATTTTGAAAATTGTTGTTTTGACTTTTAGAAAGTGTTTCAAGAAAGCATGCTTAATATAATAAAGCAGTGGTAAATTGCATCAGTAAAATGAAAATAAATAAACTGTAAATGCATACCTGTCATCTTCTCGTTGCTCCCGCTGAAATGTTATCATTCATAATCATGTACATATTGCAAAGTAAAAATTGGTTCAACATGAACCATTAGTGTTAAATCCTTAATGATTTAAATTCAAAAGAGGCCACAATTCATAACTTGGTGGGTCCCTAGAAGTTTTAAGGATGATTTTCTTGAATAAAACATAATAAGTTCATTTGTTCTTCAAAACAACCAGAAGATTATAATAGTGTTTGGGGCATAACCTTAAATAACTTTTAGGGATCCTTTGAACTGCTCGAGTTCACTTGCACTAATTATGTTGTTGAGTAAGTCACCCCAAAGTTCATTAGGTTTAAGCTGTGCTCAGTTTTATATATCAATAAACCCATAGTAGAGGGGTTAAGCAAGCTTGAGCATGTAGTGTTTGAAGGAGATTAATTATGGTTTTTCTTCCAACTAATCCTCAAGTATCTTTAGATTAAACTTAACTCACTACAAATCTCAAAAGACACTGGCGGTAAATGTGTAATTTTGGAAAAAGTTCTATTAAAGAAAATGTTTGATTCTTATTAGAAGCACAATCTATAACTCAACCATTAGTTTGAGACTCTATATTAGGTAATTATAAACTTTCCTATTCATGTGCCAAACATTTAAATCATTCAAGTTAATTTCTTCTTCCATCATGCAACAATTAGGATAATTACAATTATACCCTTCTTTTTCTAAAAGTGGAGTTTGATTGGTTTCTACCTCTTACCCTCATGTTCCAATCACCTTAGAATGTTGCTTAAGATCAAAATATTACCCTTTAATATTTTAACCCATCCTAAATTATAATTACGGGTGAAATAGTGGAAACTGCAATTTTGCCCCTAAGGCTCCTATATTCATAAATCTTTTAAATTAATTCATATGTTCTTGAAACTTAACTGACCTATCTCTCATAGGTTAATTAAGGCACAATAGAAGAAATCATATTTTCCTTATTTTTATTTTATTTTTTATAGTTATTTTAATCCAAAAAATGGGATTTCCAAAGTTAATTCATTTTGATTAATCAAAGTAAAGTTTGTGTTCTTAAGAAAATTAATAGAGGTTCACCTAAATTATAGGACCACTTGGGCTAAATTTCACAAAATTTTGAATTAAAATTTAATTTTTATAATTAATTGTTTATTTTGATGATTAATTAAATAAAAAATACATTTTATTTTAGAAAATAAATTTTATATTTTTCTTTGATCTCTCTAACTTCAAGGAACTTAAAGAAACCTCTTTATATTTTTTTCGATATTTATTTTATTTTTTATAACTATTTTGGTGAAAAATTAGGAAAAATACATAACTTTATTAAGAAAATTAAAAAATATTCTAATTGATTTTAAGTGGTCAAGGAATAATTTGTGACATTTTGGTATATTTTTATATTTTTGAAAAATTTTAATTACTTTTAAATGGAGAAAATAGCCAAAAAATGAACTTTTTTCAACATCAATTTTATTTTTCTTGGGTGCTTGATCCAGAATTTATATGTCAACAAAATTTATGTAGGAATATTCTTTATTTCTTTTACTTATAATTCTTACTTTGCAACGACACCAAAAATTTGATCACCAGCAACTGCTAGCCAAAAACTTGACTTCGAAGCAAATAAGAATATAATTATTATATTAAAATATGAGATACTACAGAATTATACGTATCATTGTCAAGTAATATAAGACTTTTTGATTTAGGCCCGAATATCAAACCCATAGGGACAAGACATAAAATGCAACAAAAATCAGAAAAATTATGTAACAAATTCTACTTTGTAAAATATTCTTACTCAAACTATAGATGTAATAATAAGAATGAAACTTTGATACTCTTTTTTTTAATAAATTTTTGGTAATTGAAAGCAAAGTAAACAACTAACTTAATTTAACTAGATATTTGTAAGATGAAGGTAATATAAATAAAATATGTTTTTCCTTATCATGAGTTAGTAACAACCATAAGAATTTTGTTGTGAAAGTAATCAAATTATGTTGTGCCAAATATGAACAGTAATATTCTTTACTTTTACAAGAGATGCAATAAAGAGCATTGTCTAATTTAAAGTTTGAATAGTCTTGAAGTTGGGTTAGGTAGGGAAGATACTAGCTTTCACTCTAGAGTTCCCTCTTCTCCCTCCACCCGGGACTAACATCCCATATCAAAACTTAAGACTATAAATGAAATTGGAGGCTTCAGCCTGTCACACTGAAGTCCTCTAATTTTACACAATTTAAATTTTAATTCCCTATTTATTTGCACTCCATCATATGAATTACATTCTCATCTATACAATCTCATGTGATTCTTATCATTTTTTAACTGAGACAATATCATCTCAGAATTTACATATTCTCACAACAGATATTAACATCTTAATTAGCCAAATGAAGTAAATAAAGTACAAGGTTTAAAATCATCACAACTTATTCCAACATTAAAGATCAATACTTCACACAACTTCCATCCAATGCTTAATCACTTCTCATTTTATGGAAAAAGACAAAAAAACCTACTCAAAGTTTATGGAGAAAGCACAACTGCACTTGAGTTTGAAAGTAGAAATCATGCAATCAAATAAGAAGTCTAAATTAAAACTGTTTCCTATGTTTTCATCAAGGGTTGCTTCAAACACCTCTTAAAAAATTCATCCAAATTTATTGAATCACCAAGTAACTACTTTTGGTGCTTAAGCGCGAGATACTAGGTGCATTGGTGCACCTTCTCTATTTTACTGGAGCGTAAGCGCCAGTTCTGGGCGTTTAGGTGCCACAGTTTTTTTTGCACACCTTCGTTTTTGCTCAAAATTTGATCCTTTTTCACTCCTCACCATTTTTCAATAATTTGATTGTACCTAAAAGAAAAACACACAAATACCTTCTATTAAAGCACAATATCTCAAAAATAGGTATAAAAATGTGTACATAAAGTCTATATATTTTAGGTATATCAAAATCCCCTAAACTTAAAATGTTACTTGTCCTTAAATGACACTCCAATCTTTCAAAACCAAAATAAGTAGATTATGTAAATGAGTTTCTTTAGGATATTATAAAATTATGATCTAGAAATATAGTAGTCCAATTTAGAAAAAAAATATTAGTACATGAGACTAACTTAGAGTTTATAAATTTTTAATGTAAAGAAGTCTGAAAATATGAGTTTCCATCTAGTTTAGAAATATTGTAAATTTTCCACAAATAGAGTTTAGGCATTCTATTATCTCTACTTAAAATTTTTTATTAATATTAATTATACTTACTACATTATATCTTTCATACTTCGTCCCTACACTTTAAAAGAACAAGTTTAGGTTAGAAAAAGGGGGATTAGTATGAGAGGAATGTTAGGAAAAGTGTGGAGAAAGTTTAGGTTTCTTAGAATAGGAGTAGAAATGTAGATTTCTACCACTTTAGAGAGATTGGAGAGGGGATTTTGAGAGAATTTGTAAGGAGATGTTCTAGCATTGCATGGATCGGCGGAAGACTTTGTGGGAGAGATTTTCTTCTTTTTTTCAACAGAAAAAACTAAGTATTGTGTTCTTCATTATCTTATGGTTTTGTAAACACATATCTAGTTGATTTGCTTTGGTTAAATGAAGTTTCCGTTGTGTTTTCTTCTCGCTTTGTGATGGATTTCTCTTACTCTCTCTTATTGTTTGGAAATAATGGTATGAGAAGATTATGCCGTTGTTTTCATTTTACTTTTCTTTTGTAATGAGTAGAATTCATGTTTAGGATTTTGTGATGCATGTTAGAAGCGGATTTAATTATCAATGTGATGGTTTTTACTTGCACTTTATTTACATTACAATAAAGGCCTGTTGTAGTGTTAAGGTTCGTTGTAATTGCATTAAGACCCAAGAGGGCTGTGTAATTCTCAACAAAGTAGAACCACATTCAGATTCCATGGATGGTTAAGTTCATAGGAATTGAATGCAAATAAATAGAGAAATATGCTTTGATGGGCGTAGAATTAGAGATTTTAGGGTGACAGACTAAAATCTCCAATTCGGTCCTATTGTTTGAGTACTGAAGCGGAGATGTTATCCCTCAAGTGAGGGGAACGTGGGAGCTCCGAAGTGAGAGCCGGTATCCTCCCAGCCTAGCCACAGATTCAGTAAACAAGCATAGAATTAGTCAATGTTCTTTATGTCTGGACCAAAGGGTAAAGAATAGGATTGCTCCTATTTGGCACATACAATATTTAATGCATCTCATTCCTTTATATTATCTAATTCATTACATAAGAATAGTAGTTTGTAATATCTCAAAATTCTTCAAACCAATTCATCCAAAAAGGGTTATTTTTAGAATTAATATTTGCATTTAGCTGTAGTTACTATCTTTACATTTAACACTTGCATTTAAGAGTAGTTGATAGATAAAACCTCATTTTAATCGACATTCCTAACTAAGGACTAATTGTAGTAGACTAGGATTTGAGTAAGAACTTCTTACCTCGCTTCCCTGTAGGATCGATAAACGGGACTCCACTAGAGCCCTGTATTACTTGACCGATACGTATACTTGCGTTTGAAATTGTGACTTTACAAAATCATTATAAATAATAAATCTGGGTTCATAAATTCTTGCGTATAAAAAGTTGTTGTCAGAGATTCATTAGACTTCTATGTAGCGGAGGATAACATAAAAGTAAAGAAACACACTAACAAACATTCACAACCGCAACATAAAGAAAATACTCGGTAGTAAATTGAGAATTTTAAACATGAAGTTCTTAAGTAAAAGTTAGTAATATTCTAAACCTTCTTAAAATTCAGGATTAAGTTCAACATAGACTAACTAAATACTCTAAACGACATAGTTATCACAATTACTATCACAAAATCAAAATATAACTACTTACAAAACCATAAACACATCAAAAGAGTGTCTAACAAAACAAAACACAACCAAAAATAATAGTCTCAACAAGTACAACTCAAAATAAAATAACAATACAATATAATTGTACCACATAAGGTTCACAACAAAAAATACTAAACTACAATATTTAGTTTAATCTTCCTCCTCATCATTATCATCACTATGTCAGAAAGCAGTAGGCTCATATTATGGATATTTTGGATATGAAGGGAAAACTACACTTTGGTCACCTTTCATGAGGTATTCCAAAGATGAGTGGAATTTCTCCTCATAATCATTATGCCTTCTCATATATCCATTCATATGATCTAAAAAATTTTCTAACATTAATACTTTATCCGCAATATAATTAATGTTATCTAACATTCTTTACAATAATTATGATTGTGAATCAGAACCAAAAGTCTGACCTTGTGATCTTGAAGCACGTGAGGTAGAAGCGCGAGAAGTAGAGGCACCTGAATTGCTAGAAAATCCACCTCTCCAACCAAAGATCAAATGATGCGAATAAGGCTTCACATTAACACTTTTAATGTGCTTGAGAGGTTACATTATCTCTTCCCAACTATAAAATTTAACACCTCCCTGCTCACATAATAAAAAGATCAAGGATGCAAATCTCGAACCTGCAGTAGCAGTAGCAATAGTAGAACTAGTGATAGTCTCATAAATTAGAGCTCCAATTTCAATGGACTTGAACTATTGAATGCAATAGTTCAGGGTAGCTCTATCTCGATTAACTTCACTGAGTTGGTTGGTTCGTAGCAGATGGGCATAAATAAAGTAGTGCCATGCCTTTGATGTGGCATCTAACTTTGACGTGGGGAAGTTTACTCTTCTTTCAATGGTAATATTCCACAGTCCTCTTCCATCGGTCAATGATGATATAATCTCGTCCAACTCCTCCTCAGTCAAACTATAGTTAGAATAAAAACATAACTTATTAAGCGACAACTGGTAGAACACATTTATTACCTTAAAGGAGAAAGGCATTAGTTTTCCTCGAACCATGACCCGACCTTCTTTAGCTACAGGGAGATTCAAGTAGAACTCTCAAACAATAGAAATCACAACCACAACATAAAATAGCAAAAATGTTCCCACTATCGTCGAACAATCAAGTCTTCTACTACTCCACCCAGACTCTTAAAACACCTCTCAGGAATCAATTGCCTTGACTGCAATGCATCGCTATATCTGTCCTGAGCTCTTGAAATAATAAATTTGTTCGAATCAAAATGGATCTTCCCTTTATTCATTTTAATTCTTGGGGCCATTTCTAAAAATCATATAAAATTCATAGTAAATCCCAAATTAAACTCTAAATCACTAAACTAAACTTCTACAAGCTTAAACTAACATTTTTATGTATTTTCCATAAATTTCTCTCAAATTTTCATCACAAATAGTGATTTTCGGTCAAATCCATAATGTACTCAAAATACATGGTAAAAATAAAAGAAATTTACATTGAAGTTAAGCCCTTACCTTACGAAGATCAAATCTTGCAAAAGCTTGAAACCAACAAGAAATCTTCACTTTAGAGGATGCCCTAGCTCTCAAAATCAGGAAAACTGTGGTAGGTGACGAAGTTGGGGTAAAAATGGTGGCTTTTGGGTTAAAATTTCACTTTAAACCGTTCGTGAAACATGTTACATGAACCAGCGCTTAAGTTCAACTGGTTTGACACTTAGGCGCCTACCTCTCGGGTTAGCCAGTGGTTAAGCCTGAGCTCTTGGCGCTTAGGCGCCAGTCCATAAATTTTGATATTTTTAATTTTAAGTAAAATGCACTTCTAGCCTAAATTAACCACCCATAAAAGGTCTTATAAATCCTTAATAACTATTTTTGTCCCCTTCAACTCTCCTTTTTTTCAAGATTCACCAATCTTAACTAATTCGATTCAACACAAAATAACACAATATTTCACATAAACAAACACTTAATTTAATTCATAAACAAATACAAACAATTACGATACATAATTTCTCAATCCAAAAACTCTTGGATGAAATAGTTTCTAAGCACAACACTAAAAAAACTTAACATTAAAAGCACATAAAACAAACTTAAAATTAACAAACAAACACCTAACACAAACAAACACTAAATAAAAAACTTAATTCTATTCTCCTTCTGGTGGAACAAATCCTAGCCTATCACTAGTATCTCCTTGGGCATTTGGAATATAAATCTGATAGAATGGATGATGGTGAAGAACTCTGGTTGAGTCTTCTTCAATCCATTTGTTTTGCAAATACATAGCCTTGTTTACTTCTTTTATAAAACTAGTGTGGCTAAACTACATCTTAAGTTGCCATCAAATATGCTCCAAATGCGTGTTGACTTCCATCACTTTTGGTTCAATTGAAGCCACGTCAGCCTCAATTTTAGTGATTTTTTTCCACTATTCATTCTATATTAATGGCTAGGAAATTGTTGTATAACTCTTGCACACTTTGACCGATTCACTTTTTCTTCATAGCTACCTCCTTCTTCTTCTCATCACTCTCCCAAGATGACATCTTTCCAAGATCTCCCACTTTTCACTTAGAAATTAGGGTTAAAATTGAAGTGGGGAGAAAATTCTCTTCATTCCCTTCTATTTATAGCCTTTAGACTAATCCTAATACTACTAGACACGTTCTCAAACCACTAAACCAAGTTAAAACCCATTAAACCACGTTTAAAATTTCTAGAAACATAATTTAGCACATTAGGAAAATGCCGCGCTTAAGCGCCAAAATGTTAGAGCTTAAGCGCCAGCGCTTAATTTAGCACAGGTCAGCTTAACGTCCAAATACTCATTCTAACATGTCTACGTCAACTATTAGGTCTTAGAATCATTACTAAATCATTATAAATTAAAATACTACCAAAAGTTTCTTAATCAATGACAATGACATAACGTTCAAAACAAAAACACATAGATACATATGGGTTGCCTCCCACAAAGCACTTGGTTTAACTTCATCAGCCCGATGTAGCCAGTGTTTATTCTGGTTGACCCAACAATATAAGATTATTTAATTTAAGTTGATCCCCTAAAAAGTAGATTTTCAGCCTGTGACCATTCTCTTTGAATATTTTCTGTATTTTAGGATCTTTGATTTCCAAAGCTCCATAAGGATAAACTTTTATCACAATAAATGAACTCATCCACCTGAACTTAAGTTTGCCTGGAAATAATCTTAACCTTGCATTATAAATTAAAACTTGTTTCCTTGACTCAAAACCTTTAGTAATAATCCTCCGATCATGCCACATCTTCATCTTTTCTTTATAAATCTTAGCAGTTTCATAAGATTCCTTTCTTATCACTTCAAGCTCATTTAATTGCAATAATATTTTCTCATCAACATCCTTTAAATAATAATTAAATTCCTTAATTGGCCAATATGCTTTATTCTCAAGTTCAACTAGTAAATGTTAAGCTTTCCCAAATATTAACATGTATGGTGACAATCCTATAGGAGTTCTATATGCAGTCCTATAAGCTTAGAAAACATAGTCAAGTTTGACTGACCAATCCATTTTTTTTGGATTTACAAATTTTTTCAATATTTTTTTAATTTCAAGATTGAATAATTGATACACCTAAAATAAGTAGTGTTTTTAGACACATTTTTATACTTATTTTTTGAGATATTGCGCTTTAATAGAAGGTATTTTTGTGTATTTCTCGTAGATACAATTAAAAAGGGTGAAAAATGCTTAAAGGAGTGAAAAAAGATCAAATTTGGAGCAACAAGGTGAAAATGTGCAAAAGATTTTTGGTGCCTAAGCACCAAATCTGGCGCTTATGCACCGGTTAAACAGAGAAAACTACACCTAAGCATGTGAGGCCCCGCGCTTAAGCGCTAGTGGCAGTTATTGGATGAGTAAATTCAGTTTCTACAAATTTTGAAGAGGTTTTTGAGGCACCCATTGGCTTAATAGGTGGTTATAACCACCATGGACAAACATTATCACGAAAGGATGCATATCTTGGGGAAATACATCAAATCTAGACAAATTTTGAAGAGAAACCAATGCACCTTTTGGAAAATTATAAAAGAAAGAAGATTGGGACTTTGAAAGAGGTCCTGAAAGTATTAGAAAGTTTTGAAAGTTCTCATTTGGGGAGTTAGTTCAGAGAGAATTCCAGACACCACTTTTATTTTTATTTTAGCCTTTTTGTTATTTTATTTTGAGTGATTGTAAAGAGAAGAGAATCAAAGGAACTTCAAGAGTTTGGTTGAGGACTTGAGATAAGTTTTTATCTTTTTATTTTGAGACTACTTTTGGTTTTAATTGAGAGTTGTTGTTGGTTTGACAATGATTTCTTCTTTTAAACTATTTCTTTATCTTTCTTCTTAAAATGATAAGTAATTAAGTTTTGGATGAAAGTTGTGGAAAGTATTGATCTTCAATGATAGAAGAAGTTGTGATGATTTAAATCCATGCACTTTATTTACTTCATTTACGTAATACACAGTTTAATGAGAGGAAGTTGTCTATAGAAGAAGTGGTGTTACAAATGGGAATCAATTACAAATTGAAGGAGCTACAATTAGAAATATTGAGAATCAACTTGGACAAATAGCAAATTCATTAAGTAACGGATCCCAAGGAACACTTTCTAGTAATACTAAATCAAGTCAAAAATACCAAAATAAATAACAAGTAAAAGCAGTTCAACTTAGAAGCGGAAGAGAGTTGTAAGATCGGGTTCAAAAGGAAATTGAAGTAGAGAGAGAGAAGAAATTGAAGAATCAAAAGAGGATGCTCCAAAAGATTCTGAGAGACCTATTTCTCCACCAAAAATTGATTTAAAAAAACCACCACCTCCATTTCCTCAGACACTTTGTCAGTAGAAGTTGGATAAACAATTTTCAAAATTTTTGAAAATATTTAAGAAGCTTATAATTAATATTCCATTTGTTGAAGCCTTAGAACAAATGCCGAGCTATGTAAAGTTTATGATGGATATTCTCATCAGGAAAAGAATTTTGAAGATAATGAAACTGTTGCATTTAGTGAGGAGTGCAGTGCAAGAATTCAGAAGAAGCTTCCTAAAAATCTTAAAGAACTGGTTCGCTTTATAATTCCATGTGCAATAGGAGAGATTTTATGAGAAAACTTTATGTGATTTGGGTGCAAGCATTAACCTTATCCCATTAGCAATATTTAAACTATTGAGACTAGGAGAAATAACCCCTAATACTGTAACCTTGCAGTTAGCAGATTGTTCGATAACATAACGTAAATGAGTTATAGAAGATGTCCTAGTGAAAGTAAATCAATTTATCTTTCCTGTAGATTTCATTGTGCTAGATATGGAAAAAGATAAAAAGATATATATCATTTTTGGGAGACCTTTCCTAGCCACAGGAAGGGCAATTATAGATGTGCAGAAAGCGGAATTAACAATACACATCAATGATGAAACTGTTACTTTTAACATTTCAAAATCAATGAAATACCCTGCAAAATTTAAAGATAATGAATGCTATATGATGGATGTTATAAGATATCTAAGTGAATGCCATTTTAGAACTACTTATGAAGAAAAATCTAAAGAAAAAGATTTAGAACACGAGCAAGAAGAGGAATTAAATCAATGTGAAGATCTTTTTAAGAAAAATTCAAACTATGTTTGAGAAAGTTTTGAAGTTTTGGACACGATAGATAAAAATAAATCATTTTGCCATCTATTGAAAAACCTCCAGAAGTAGAGTTAAAGTTACTTCCTGATCATTAAAAATATGCATTTTTAGGAGATTCCTCTACTTTACAAGTTATAATTTCCTCAATATTAACAATGGAAGAAGAATAAAGGTTGATGAAAATTCTAAAAAGTTTTAAGAAAGCCTTTGGATGAAATATTGTTGATATTAAAAGAATCAGTCCTTCAATTTGTATGTATAGAATTCATATGGAAGAGAACTGCAAACCCAGGGCTGATATACAAAGGAGATTAAATCCTGTTATGAAAGAAGTTGTAAAGAAAGAAATTTTAAAGTGGTTAGAAGTTGAAATTATCTACCCTATTTCAGATAGTGCAAGGGTTAGTCCAATTCATTGAGTTCTCAAGAAAGGAGGAGTAACTGTAACTGTAAATGAACATAATGAGTTAATACCTACTAGGTAAAATAAAAGGTGGTGAATATGCATTGATTATATGAAAATTAAATCTTGCCACTAGGAAAGATCAATTTCCATTACCCTTTCTAGATCAAATGCTGGATAGACTAGCTGGGCATAAATACTTTTGTTTTCTTGATGGATATACTGGTTATCGCCAAATTCTAATATCTCCTCAGGATCAAGAGAAAACAACATTTAATAGTCCTTATGGTACTTTTGCTTTTAGAAGAATTTCCTTTAGTTTATGTAATGCCCTTGCTACATTTCAAGGATGTATGATGACAATTTTTTGTGATTTAATTGAAAATGGGATTGAAGTATTCATGGATGACTTTTTAGTGTTTGGAACTTCATTTGACTCATGTTTAAAACATTTATCCAAAGTTCTTAAGCACTTTGAAGAAATAAATTTAGTCCTTAACTAGGAAAAATGCTAATTTATGGTAGTCAGAGGAATTTTATTAGGACATCAAATATCAGAAAATGGTATGGAAGTAGATTCTGCTAAAATTCAAGTGATCGGTAATTTACCTTATCCAACAAATGTAAGGGAAATTAGGAGTTTTTTAGGACATGCTGGATTCTACATATGATATATTAAAGTCTTTTAAAAGATTGCTAAGCCTTTATGTCATTTACTGAAAAAATAGGCAATTTTTAATTTTGATAAGGAACGCCTAAAAGCTTTTTAAGTTATTAAAAGAAAAACTAATCACTGCACCAATTATAGTTTCACCAAAGTAGGAAAAATCTTTCAAATTAATGCATGATACTAGTGATTATGCAATTGGATCTATTTTTGGATAGAGATATGATACAATTTTCAAAGTTATTTACTATACTACTAAAACTCTTAATGAAACTCAAATTAATTAAACAACAATTGAAAAAGAGTTATTATCAATAGGATATGCTTTTGATAAATTTTGATCATATTTAATTGAAACTCATCGTGTAGTGCATACAGATCATTCTGCTATTAAGTATTTAATGAAAAAGAAGGATGCTAAACCTAGAATTATAAGATGGATTCTTTTTTTGCAAGAATTTCTTTTTGTAATAATAGATTGAAAGGGGATTGAAAATCAAATTACTGATCATTTTTTCAGGCTTGAATTAGAAAAAAACACTCTGTTTTCAAATGAAATTAATGAACATTTTCTAGATAAAAAATTGTTCACTATTATTGGGTGGTGTGTTTCGTGGTATGCCGATAATGTGAATTTTATTGTTAGTGATATTATACCTTATAGAATGACATACCAACATAAGAGGAAATTTGTTTCTGAAACTAAGACTTATTTTTGATATTACCCATTTTTATATAAACAAGGAAAGGATCTGATTATTCGAAGATGTGTACCATTAGATGAAACTTATGAGAATATGCAAAAACATCATAATACTGATTTTGGGGGACATTTTGGTGTTGATAAATCAACATAAAAAATTTTACAATCTAGATTTTATTGGCATACAATTTTTAGAGATGTTAATGCTTATAGCAAAACTTGTGATAGATGTTAAAGAGTAGGCAATATTTCTAGAAGAAATGAGATGCCCCTCATTTATATGTTAGAAGTTGAAATATTTGATGTTTGGGGATTAGATTTCATAGGACCATTTATACCATCTTTCGGAAATTTATATATTCTGTTAGCAATGGACTATGTATCCAAATGGATAGAAGCTGTTGATTTACCTCGATATGATGCTCAAAGTGTTACAAAATTTTTAAAAACAAATACATTTTGTAGATTTGGGATGCCAAGTGTTATCATTATTGATGGGGGAAGTCCTTTCAAAAATGCCACAATGGAGAAATTATTAAAGAAATAGCATATAAATCATATGATTCCTACTGCTTATCATCCTCAGACAAGTGGTTTGGCTGAATTATCCAATTGGAAAATTAAAAGAGTTATAAAAAAATCTATGATTCAAACCAAAATAGATTGGTCAGTCAAACTTGACTATGCTTTGTAGGCTTATAGAACTGCATACATAACTCCTATAGGAATGTCCCCATATAGGCTAATATTTGGAAAAGCTTGTCACTTACCAGTTGAACTTGAACTTAAGGCATATTGGGTGATTAAAGAGTTCAATTATAATTTGAAAGATGCTGGTGAGAAAAGATTTTTGCAATTAAATGAGCTTGAAGAGATAAGGAATGAATCTTATGAAAGTGCCAAAATTTATAAAGAAAAGATGGAGATGTGGCATGATCAAAGGATTTTTACTAAAAATTTTCAATCAGGGCAACAAGTTTTGCTATATAATTCAAGGTTAAGATTATTTCCAGGCAAACTTAAGTCCAGGTGGTGGGCTCTTTTATTGTGATTAAAGTTTATTCTTATGGAGATGTGGATATTAAAGATCCTAAGTCTGAGAAAATATTTAAAGTTAATGGACATAGACTGAAACCTTATTTTATAAGGGACCATCATAATTTTAATGATGGAATGATCTTGGGTCAACCAGAGTAAGCACTAGTTATGTCGGACTGACGACGTAAAACCATGCGCTTTTTCAGAGGCAACCCATAGTTATCAGTGTGCGTTTTTATTTTGATTATTTTTTTGTGTGTGATTAAGAAAATTTGGGTAGTATTTTTGAGACTATTATGTGTTAGTATTGATTTTAAGACTTTATTTAGTGATCTAGACGTGTTAAAATGAGAATTTGGACGTTAAGCTGACTAGTGAAAAGATGTGCACGGGTGCTTAAGTGCAAAATTCGGTGCTTAAGCGCGAAAGTTTAAAAACATGTGAAAAATTAATATTCTATAAGGGAAAACCACCTAAAAGTTGGTAACAACATTCCAAGGTAGTTTCTAACCGTGTCTAGGAGTTATTGGAAGGATTTAGGTCTAGGTGAAGGAATTTCACCCCAGATCATTTCTTGCCCAAAAGTCTAAGAGAGAGATAGATTTGAAGATGATGTCTTCATGGGAGATGGATTTGAAGAAGAAGGAGGAAACCATGAGGAAGAAATTCATTAGTGAAAGTGCACAAGAGATGTATAACGATTTCTTAGCCGTTTGTGTTAAAATTGAAAATACCATGTCTGTACTGGAAACTAAGGTATTGGAGATTCATGCACATTTTGAGCATATTGGATGGCAATTGAAAATGTAATTTAGCCACACTAGTTCTATAGAGGAAGTAGATAATGAGATGTTTCTTAAGCAAAAGTGAATTGAAGAAGATTGCATTAGAGCATGTCACCACAGTCCGTTTTATCAACTTTATATTCCAATTGCCCTAGGAGAGGCTAACGAAAGACCTGAATTTGTTCTTTCTAATGAAGAATGGAATTAAATTCTATGCTTAAAGTTATGTTTTTATGTGTTTAAAGTTTTTTTCT
The DNA here is from genome assembly GCA_003013225.1 of Phalaenopsis aphrodite. NCBI lineage: Eukaryota > Viridiplantae > Streptophyta > Magnoliopsida > Asparagales > Orchidaceae > Phalaenopsis > Phalaenopsis aphrodite. The sequence goes on from NEWO01001002.1 coordinate 68,567, forward strand.
TTAAGCATTTTAGTGTTTAATACTTTCTTTTAGTGTTTGTGTTACTTAGGTGTTTAATTGTGAAAGATTGTTAAGTGTTTGTATTTAGGAAAATTTTCTCATCCAAGACTAGTTGGCATGAGAACTTAGTGTTTAAATGTATTTGTACTCACTTTTGAATTAATATAATTTTGTTTGTGTGAAATTTTGTGTTATTTTAGCCTCAAATTGAAATAGTTATGAAGAAAATTTTTTAGATGAAGGAGACTTATAGGATGTTGAAATTAATCATTTAAGTGCTATGAGACCATTTAGGGGTGGTTTACTTAGGCAAATTATGCATTTTACTTTAATTTTAAATTTTTGAAAATTGTGCATTTGCGCCTAAGCGCCACATCTTGTGTTTAAGCATGAAAAAACCTGAGAGGCAAGTGCCTAAGCGTTGCTTACCCACGCTTGAGCGCCGTTGCACAAAAAATAGTTTGTAAAAGGTTAAAAGTAAGCTTTTGAGCTGTTGTCACCTTATTCGTTTCGAGTTTGCAATTTTGAAAGGCTAGGGCACAACTAAAGTAAAGATTTCTTGGTGGAATCAAGTGAAATTTGCTAGATCCAAGTTCCTTGGGGTAAGTGCTTTACTTCTATGTAAAAATTTTAGATTTTTACCATGTATTTTGAGTACATTTGGAGAAATTCCAAAATTAACTATTCATGGTGAAAAATGAGGAAAAATCTATGGAAATTGCATGAGAAGTTTAGTTTGTGCTTTGGAAGTTTAGTTTAGTGATTAAAACTTGATTTTTGAAGTTATTGTTAGAATTTATCAAATTTGTACAATGACACCAAGAATGAAGAGGAGAAAGGGCAAAGCCCCTTTTGATTCGAGTAAATTTGTTAGTTAAAAAGCTCAAGATCGGTATAGTGATGCGTTGTAATCACACAAACTGATTCAGGATTGATGTTTTAGAAATCCGGGTGGAGACGTGGAAGATTTAATTATTTGCCGATAGTGGGAACAATTATGTTGTTTCTCTACTATGGCTGTTATGTCTATTGTGAGGGAGTTCTATGCGAATCTCCCTGAAGCTGAAGACAATCGAATTATGGTTCGAGGAAAGTTGGTAACTTTTTCACCAGAGTTAATCAATTTGTTTTACCATTTACCACTGGATACATTATATTTTTATGCAAATTATAGTCCTACTAAAGCTAAGTTAGATGACATTATTTCTTTCTTGACTATTTGGAGAGGACTTTGAAACATCACTAATGAGAGGAGAGTCAACTTCCCAACTTCAAAGTTATGTACACCTTCAAAGGCATGACACTATTTCATTTCTGCTCGTCTGCTTCCGACCAATCATCTTAGTGAAGTGACCAGAGAAAGAATGACGTTGAATTATAGTATTCATAAGGGAAAGTTCATCAACATTGGAGCTTTGATCTGTCAGACTATCATTAGTTCTGCTACAACTGTTACAACTGCAGATCTAGGATTTAATTCCTTGATGTTTTCTATGTGTGAGTAGACTGAAGTTAAATATGATAGCTGGGAGGAAGTATTATTACCTCTAAAGCCCATCAATAATGTGAATGTGAAGACTTATTCCGAGCATTCAATTTTTGGTTGGAGAGGAGGATTTTCTCGGAGCTATGGAATGGAGACGTCTGCTGCTTCTACCTCTGCTGCTTCTACATCTAGATCATCTACCTCACGTGCTTCTACATTTCGAGGTGAGTCTACTGAGACCCAAGATCAGTTATTATAGAGGATGATGGATAATATCAATTTTACCACTGATAAGGTACAAAATTTAGAGCATTTTGTAGAACAGACTGATAGGTATAGTAGGAGAAAAAGTGATTATGAAGATAAATTTCACTCATCTTTGGAGAGCCTCATTAGGGGTAACCAAGGAGTGCAATTTCCTCCATATCCTAGATACCCTAATTATGAGCCTGGAAAATTTTGAGATAATGGTGATTCAAAGGATGAAGAGTAGAGCTGAGAGATTTATTTGATGATTGTAATATGATATGAACTATGTGGTCCGGGCTTACTACATTTGCATCAGTGTGTTTGTTTGAACTATGTGATGTGGTTTGTACATTTATGTTTTAGTGAGAATTGTGATGTTTTTTCATGTTTTGGACTTGAGACATGTATGTATGTTTACTTGTTTAGATATTGTGATGTGTGAAACTTTTATTTTTAATTGTATTATAATGATTGTGTTAGTGAGTAGTTTGTTTTAAATTTCTAAAGTAGCAACTATTGTGAGTTCAGTGATTTAGTTAGTTTAGAACTTAATTTAATTCTATATCTGTTGTAAAGTTGAAAATCTTGCTAACTTAGGTCTTAAATTTGAAACTTAAGAAACTGCTACCCTGTATTTTTCTTTTATCATGTTAGTGTGTTTATTTTTATGCTGAGATCTTGAAATGAAGTTAGTGTGTTAGTTTAATTTATGTTTATACCCACTGCTTAGAAGTCTATTGAATCTCTACATGTTAAATTGAAATGAAAATATAGAAAATTTGATCAAAAATTAATTTTACTCCTATTTTTAGTTTTATACTTGTATCATTAGGGTTTAAAAATTCTTGTTAGTATGTTATTTTAAATTTTCATTCCTGCTTATATATATATGATGCTAAATTGTTTAATCTGTTAAAAATTTAAGTTTGGGGGGATGAAAAAAATTTACAAAATTGGAATTTTATTTGTTCTCAAATGTGCTACAAGTGAATTTGATTTGAAAAGAAAAAAAATGATTATGTATATGAAGTTACATTAGGGAAATAAAATTTGATTTTAGAAATGAGTAAGAAAATTTAGTTAAAAATTTTTAGTAACGGAGAAAAACTTTAAGTTAAAAGTTTTTAGATGAGTAAATGATTAATATAAGTAACCATCTTTAGTAAGAAAATATGTATTTTTTGAAAAATTTAGATAATTTAGACTTTTATTTTTAATAATCAAATTTTTTTTAATAAAATAATTTTTCAAACTATTATTATATTTATAAATAAAAGACTTATATCAAGACTTTGCTTTAGGAAAGGAGAAGTGAAATTCAAAATCATTAAAGGCCTATCCAGATATAGGAATCCTTGCCTGAGAAAGAAAAGAAAAAATAAAAGAGGAAGAAAAGAAAAAGAAAAAGAGAAAAAAAAATTGAACGGAGAAGCTTGAGGATTAGTGCCTAATCAAAAATTGATTCTACATTTGATATATTTAAAGTATAAGACTTGATAAACTCTTAAGCTTATAGATATAATATAGTAAGTAAAATTATTTTTAATGAAACTTTTTCAGTGGAGATAATAAAATAACTAAATTCTAAATATAGAAAATCTATAATATATTTCTGAATTAGATAGAAACTCATATTTTCATCTTTGTTAACATTAAGAATTTCTAAATTTTAAGTTGGTCTCATTTACTGAATATTTTTTCTAAATTAGATTGGTATATTTCTAAATCAAAATTTTAGTAACTCCTAAAGAAACTCATATACATATCATACATATTTAGTTTTTAAATATTGAAGTGTCACTTGAGGACAAGTAAAATTTTAAGTTTGGGGGATTTTGATACACCTAAAATATATACTATTTTTAAACACATTTTTATATTTATTTTTGAGATATTGTGCTTTAATAGAAGGTATTTTTGTGTTTTTCTTGCAGATACGGGTAAAAAGGGTGAAAAATGCTTAAAGGAATGAAAAAAGATCAAATTTGGAGCAAAAAAGGTGAAAAATATGCAAAAGAGTTTTGACATCTAAGCATCAGATCGTGCGCTTAAGCGCTGGTTAAACAGAGAAGGCCACACCTAAGTGCCAGAGGCCTTGCACTTAAGCGCCAGTGGCAGTTATTGGATGAGTAAATTCAGTTTCAATGAATTTTGAAGAGAATTTTTAGGCACCCATTGATTTAATAGGGGGTTATAACCACCATGGACAAAAAATATCACGAAATGATGAATCTCTTGGGGAAATACATCAAATCTAGACATATTTTGAAGAGAAACCTTGACACCTTTTGTAAAAATATAAAAGAAAGAAGATTGGGACTTTGAAAGAGGTCATGAAAGTATTAGAAAGGTTTGAAAGTTCTCATTTGAGGAGTTAGTTCGGAGAGATTTTTAGGCACTACTTTTACTTTTATTTTATCCTTTTTGTTATTTTATTTTGAGTGATTGTAAAGAGAAGAGAATCAAAGGAACTTCAAAAGTTTGGTGGAGGACTTGAGATAAGTTTTTTATCTTTTTGTTTTGAGACTACTTTTGATTTTAATTATGACTTGTTATTGGTTTGACAATGATTTCTTCTTTTAAATTAAAGTGTGCTTTTATTTTTTCCATGGATTCTGAGTAGTTTTCTTTATCTTTATTCTTAAAATGATAAGTAATTAAGTTTTGGATGGAGGTTGTGAAAAGTGTTGATCTTTAATGATGGAAGAAGTTTTGATGATTTAAATCCATGCACTTCATTTACTTCTTGATTTGGCCAATCGTGATGTTCAAATTTGTTGTGAGAACATGTAAGAACCAGGCTGGTATTGCCTCAGTCAACAATTGGAAAGAATCACATGAGGTTTTATGATTGAGAATGTAGTTCATATGATTGAGTGCAAAGAAATAGAGAAATATTCATTGAAGGGTGTAGAGTTGAAGGACTTTAAAGTGACAAGTTAAAGCCCCCAACTTGTTTTATTTTTTTAAGTTCTGATACGAGATGGTAGCCCCTGGGTGAGGGAATCAAGGGAACTCTAGAGTGAGAGCTAGTATCTTCCCTACCTAGCCGGTCTTTAGAACTATTCAAACTTTACATTAGCCAATGCTCTTTATAGCATCTCTAGTAAGGGTAAAGAATATTATTGCTCCTATTTGGCACAAAACAATTTGCATACTTCCACAACAGAATTACTATACTTACTACTGATTTATAATAAGAAGAAATATTTTTTTTTTATATTTAGTGCTTTTCATCTACAAAAACTCTAGTTATCTATTTAAATTGTTATTGTTCTATCAAAATATTAAAAATACCAAAAATATTTAAATTTTCATTACCGCAAAAATCATCTTTTGTTTAGATAATTATCTTTTTATTAAAAATAGAAAGTTTGTTGTTCAATAGTGCATATTGTGTATTCTCTGTGGGTTCGATATTCAGGTCTTAATAAAAAAGTTTTATATTACTTGATAACAATATGTATACTTGCGTAGTTTCCCAATATATATAAATTAAAAGTTAAATTCTTATTGTTCTTCAGGTTCAAGTTTTTGGTTTTGTTGCAAAGGAAATATAAGTGAAATATAATCTGAATTATTGTTGTACTATGCATATTAGCAGTATCCAGAGATCAATAACTCAGCCAAATCACTTGTCTGAGGATGATAAGAAGTAGTAATTTGATGGTTGATATGATATTTTTTTAATAAATTCTCTATTCTTACATTCCTAAAATGACTTCCCCCATTAGTTATGATCACTCTCGGCATCTGTTGACCTCACTTTTGGTTGAGGTCTAGAAACTTCTTTGGTAGCCTAGGTCTAGCCATAGGACTTTCCTATTGACTAGTCTTAGAAAATTAGAAAAGGTATCCCCATAATTAGAAATTCAAAACTCTCCTATTTACTCAATTTGAAATTCCACATATTGATCTTAACCTCTAGCATTTAGTAGGTAAGATCATTATAAAAGAATTCAAGAAGAATCCCTATAGGATTACTTGGCTTTAAGGTCGACCCTAGGTGTTGATTTGGAACTAGGGTACACCATATCTTCACAATATATTAATTCCTGGTTCATTTAGAATGGATATTTATCCAATTCTATTTGAAAAGCCTAACTTGGTCTTTTGCCCCTAGGCACCACCAAATTACCTAACTGCCCTTGGAACCCAAATTTGGCTAATATTCCCAAATTTTGCCAAAATACCCAAAATTGATAAAAAACCATTTCAAACACCTTTGATACATCCAAATTTGTCAAAAATTTCTAAAAATTGCCAAATTACCAAGATACCCCTCCATGACCCAAAATCCAAAAA
>NEWO01001002.1:79072-149650 GCA_003013225.1 Phalaenopsis aphrodite
TACATCCCTTCCTTAGCTTTAAACAACAAAGCCATAGGAATTTGAGGTTGTTTGCCTAGTGCAACATAAATCCTCAGACACATCTTTTAGGTCTTTGTACAACCATATTGTACAATATAAGCCCTAAACTCGCTTTAGGATTCTGAGGTTGTCGTTTGTCACAACTTAAATCCTCACATCTTCAAGGTTATTTGTGCTGATTGCTTCACACAAATGTAAATCCTAATAAATAAAAATTACAGGATGAAACATTTAAATGATTTCTCCTAAATTAAAACCAAATAATAGGATAGCTTGGGAGGTCACCGAAGTTCTCCTTCGGATCCGTGACATCCTCTAGTGTTTCCTCCTTTGAACTCCAAAACAAAATTTTCCAAATTTGAACCAACCCCTTTCATATTTCTCCATCCAATATCCTTGAAATATCCTTATCATTTGAACTACTTGAAGGTAATTTTTCTTGATTCTATTGAGAGTATTCTTAAGTAACTTCTGTTACTTAAGATGTAATTAACTATAGGGGCTTGCCCTTATAGGAAGCTTTTCCCGAACCCAGCATAATGTAAACCCTGTTTAATTTCTAATATTAAATAGGGGAATTTGTCGGCTAATATATTGGTTTCGTAGATCAAACGGATTGTCATAACTTTCTTTAGTTTATTTGATCGAGCCTCACCCTCAATTCTTGTATTTATCCCTCGAGATAGATACAGGATTTGAGATAAAAGCGCTCCTTCATCTAAACTATGAAAATTATGGAGTCAGTTTAACTTTATCTTTTTCAAAACTAAAATTTTTAATGTCCTTCCGAAGCGGGCAACGGGATTTCAATTCTGATAACCGACAGCTTCTTACGGGCAAACCCCACACCAAAAATAGTGCCGACAACATCCCAAATCTGCAAAATCTGTTTGTTCTTAAAAACTTTGCAACATGTTGAGCATCACATGGAGGTAAAACAACAGTTGCTATCCATTTGGATACATAGTCTACTGCTAACAATATATATATATATATATATATATATATATAAACTTTCAAAAGATGATATAAATGATCCCAAGAAATCTAATCCTCAAACATTAAACATTTCAACTTCAAACACATAATTGAGGGGTATTTTATTTCTCCTAGAAATGTTGCATACTCGTTGACATCGATTACAAGTTTTGATATAAGCATTAACATCTCTAAAGATTGTAGGTCAATAAAATCAAATTGTTAAATTTTGTATGATGTTTCATCAATACCAAAATGTCCCCTAAAATCAGAATTATGACATCTTTTAATAATTTTATAAGTTTCTTCTAAAGGCACACATCCTCGAATAATTAGATTATTTCCTTATTTATATAAAAATAGGTCATCCCTAAATAAGTCTTTGATTTAGACAAAATTTCCTTTTCTTTTGGTATGTCAGTCTATTGGGTATAATATCACTAACAAAAAGGTTCACAATGTCAGCATACCATTGAACACACCACTCATTAATATTGAACAATTCTTTATTAATTTCTTTTTCAAAAAAAAGTGTTTTTGTAATTCAAGCCTGGACAGATGATCAGCAATTTGGTTCTCAGCTCCATCCTATCTACTATCTCAAAGTCAAATTCTTGAGAAAGAAGAATCCATCTTATTAATCTAGGTTTTTCATCCTTCTTTTTCATTAAATATTTAACAGCAAAATGATCAGTATGCACAACACATTTAGTTCCAATTAAGTATGATTATAATTTATCAAAAGCATATACTATTGCTAATAACTCTTTTTCAGTTTTGGCATAATTAATTTGAGCTTCAATAAGAGTTTTACTAGCATAGTAGATTACTTTGGAAATCTTATCAAACATTTGTCCTAAAACAACTCCAATAGCATAATCACTTGCATCACACATTAGTTCACAAGGTTTTTTCCAATTTTCTGAAACAATAATTGGTGTAGTAACTAATTTTTCTTTTAATATCTCAAAATCTTTTAGACACTTTTTATCAAAATTAAAAATTACATCTTTTTCAAGCAAATGGCATAGATGCTTATCAATTTTTTAAAGTCTTTAATATATCACATGTAGAATCCAACATGTCCAAAAAAAAAACTCATAATTTTCCTTACATTTGTTGGGTAAGGTAAATCAGCGGTCACTTGAATTTTTTTAGGCTCAACTTTCATATCATTTTCCGATATCTGATGTCCTAACAAAATTCCTCATGCTACCATAAATTGGCATTTTTCCCAATTAAGGACTAAATTTATTTATTCACAGCGCTTATGAACTTTTGATAAATGTTCAAAACATGATTCTAATGAAGTTCCAAATACTGAAAAATCATCCATAAAAACTTAAATTCCTTTTTCGATTAAATCAAATAAAATAACCATCACACATCTTTGAAATGTAGTAGGGGCATTACAAAAACTAAAGGGCATTCTTCTAAAAACAAATGTACCGTAAGGATTGGTAAAAGCTATTTTCTTTTGATCCTCAGGAGCTATTTCTATTCCGTGATAGCCAGTATATCCATCCAACATAAGCCCAACTAGTTTATCCAACATTTGATCTAGAAAGGGTAGTAGAAAATGATTTTCCTAGTGGCGAGATTTAATTTACTATAATTAATGCATATTTGTCACCCTGTGAATTGTCATGTTGGTATTTACTCATTTTGTTCATTAATAGTCACAATCACTCCTCTTTCCTTAAGAACAGAGTGAATCAAACTAACTCATGTACTATTTAAAATAGGGTAGATAATTCCAACATCTAGCCACTTTTAAAATTTCTTTCTTAACAACTTTTATAACATGATTCAATCTCCTTTGAGGATCAGCCCCAAGTTTACAGTTCTCTTTCATATGAATTCTATGCATACAGATTGAATGACTGATTTCTTTAATATCATCAATTGTCCAACCAAGGGCTTTTTTATAATTCTTCGAAGTTCTCGTTAAACTCACTTCTTCTTCTGTAGTTAATTTTGAGGAAATTTTAGCAGGTAATGTTGAGGAATCACCTAAAAAGGTATACTTTAAATGTTCATGAAGTAACTTAAACTCAAATTCATGAGGTTCTTCAATCGATGAACAAAAAGATTTATCTTTTTCAGTCATGTTCAAAATTTCAAAACTTTCTCGAACATAATTTGAATCTTCCGTATAAAAATCTTCAAATCGATCTAATTCCTCTTCTTACTCGTGTTTCAACTTTTTTATTTCAAATTTCTCTTCAAAAGTTTTCTTGAAATGACATTCACTAAGATATTTGATCACAACCATTGTGTAACATTCATCATCTTTACATTTTGCAGGGTATTTCATTGACTTTGAAATATTAAATGTAATTGTCTGATCATTGACACGCATAGTTAATTTCCCCTTTTGCATATCTATCATTGCTCATCCTGTAGCTAGAAATCGTAATAGTTTTCCAAGAGGTGCCTTGGGATCTCTTCAAAATGTGTCTTGATTTGATGTAGTTGCCCAAGAGTCGCATCATTTCATGATAATTTTCGTCCATGATGGTTACAACCACCTATTAAGCCAATGGGTGCCTTAAAAACCTCTTCAAAATTTGTGAAAACTCATTTTACTCGTCTAGAAACTGCCACAAGGGTCTAGGCGCTTAGGCGCAACCTTCTCTGTTTAACCAGCGCTTAAGCGTTGGATCTGACACTTAGGCGCCAAAACTCGTTTGCACAATTTTTCGTCTTTTTGCTCCAAATTTGATCCTTTTTCACTCTTCTAAGCATGTTTTCCATTTTTACTTATATCTACAAAAAAAACACAAAAATATCTTCCATTAAAGCACAATATCTCAAAAATAAGTATAAAAATGTATCTAAAAACACTATATATTTTAGGTGTTTGAAAATACCCAACTTAAAATGTTACTTGTCCTCAAGTGACACTTCAATCTTTTAAAACCAAATATGTATGATATATATTTGAGTTTCTTTAGGAGTTACTAAAATTTAGATTTAGAAATATAGTATTCCAATTTTGAAAAAAATAATTAGTAAATGAGACCAACTTAAAGTTTGAAAATTTTTAATGTTAAAAACTATGAAAATATGAGTTTCTATCTAATTGAGAAATATTGTAAGTTCTCTAAATTTAGATTTTAGTTCTTTTACTTTCTCTACTTAAAAATTTTTATTAAAAATAATTTTACTTACTATATTATATTTATAAGCTTAAGATTTTATCAAGTCTTATACTTTAAAAAGATCAAATGTAGAACCAATTTTTGATTAGACACTAATCCTCAAGCTTCTCCTCCCTTACATATCTTTTCTTTTTCTTTTCTCTTTCTTTTTGTTTTTATATTTTTTCTTTTTCTTTTTCAAGCAAGGATTACTATATTTGGATAGACCTTTAATGATTTTGAATTCCCCTTCTCCTTTCCTAAAGTAAAGTCTTGATATAATACTTTTACTTATAAATATAATACTAGTTTTGAAAATCATTTTAATAAAAGAAATTTAAGTATTAAGAATAAAAGTCTAAATTATCTAAATTTTTCAAAAATACAATTTTTCTTACTAAAGATAGTCACTTATATTAATCATTTTCATACTAAAAATTTTTAACTTGAAGTTTTTCTTCATTACTTAAATTTTAACTAAATTTTCTTACTCATTTCTAAAATCAAATTTTACTTCCCTAATATGAATTCATATACATAATCAATTTTTCTTTTAAAATCAAATTCACTTGTAGTACATTTTAGAACAAATAAAATTTCAGTTTTGAAAATATTTTTCATCCCCCCAAACTTAAAATTTTTAATAGATTATAAAGTTTATCATTAGAAAATTATTAGCAGGAATGAAAATTTAAATAACATGCTAACATGAATTTTTACATCCTAATTATACAAGCATAAAACTAAAGACAAGAGTAAAATTAATTTTTGATCAAATTTTCTATGTTTTATTTTAGTTTAGCATGTAGAGATTGAATAGACTTCTAAATAGTGGGTATAAAAGCAAACAACACACTAACAAGATAAAAGAAAAATAAAGGGTAGCAGTTTCTGAATTTCAAGTTTAAGATCTAAGCTAGCAAGATTTTCTACTTTATAACAGATATGAAATTAAGCTAAGTTCTAAACTAACTAAGTCACAGTACTAAACACAAAACAACAACTACTACCTTAAAATTTTAAAAATGAAATACTATCTAACACAATAATCACAACAACAACATAACATAAAAATTCAAAACATAATATAAAACATAGTCCCAAAATAACACACAGATACAAATGTAGCAGGGCTTCTACCTGGACTCTTGAAACATCACTCCTGAATCAATTTTTGTGACTGTAGAGCATCACTATATCGATGCTGAGCTTTTGAAATGATAAACTTGCTCGAATCAAATGGGCTTTCTTCTCTACTCCTTTTCATTCTTGGTGGGATTCTATAAATTTGATAATTTCCAAAAATAACTTTAAAAATCAAGTTTAAATCACTAAAATAAACTTTTCAAGGCACTAACTAAACTTCCCAAGAATTTTCCATAGATTTTTCTTCACTTTCACCATGAATAGTAAATATTTGAAATCTTCCAAATGTACTCAAAATATATGGCCAAAATCCAAAATTTTTCATAGAAGTAAAGCTCTTACATTAAGCAACTTGGATCTAGCAAATCTCACTCAATTCCACCAAGAAATCTTAAAATTCCACTTGCCCTAGCCCTCAAAATCGCAACTTTGAGTTGGGGAAGATGATATGAGGTGTTAAAAATGGTATTTTTGGACTTAAAATTCACTTTTAACCGTTTGCGAACTAGTTTTCGTGAACCCACGCTTATGCGCTGATAAGTGGCACTTAGGCACCTGCCTCTCGAGTTTGCTCATGCTTAAGTGTGAGATGTGGCGCTTAGGAGCCAGTGTACAATTTTTGAAATGTTTAATTGTAAGTAAAATGCACTATTAGCCTAAGTAAACCACCCCTAAATGGTCTCATATCACTTAAATGACTGTTTTTTACTTCCTATAACTCCCTTCTCTCTCAAAATTCTCCATAATAATTAATTCAATTCGAGGCTAAAAATAACACAAATTTTTACAAAAAAACAAACTTATATTAATTCACAAACAAGTACAGACACCTTTATCACATAGTTCTCTCTCCAAATATTCTTGGATGAGAAAATTTTCCTAAGTACAAAACACTTAACACACATTTACAATTAAACACATAAGTGGCACAAACACTAAACATAAGACATAAACACTAACACACTTAAAAACATGACTCCAAACACACAATTCCTAACACTTAACTTAATGCCACTCTTCATTAGAAGGAAAAAATTCTTGTCTTTCAATAGTTTGTCCAGGAATATAGAGTTGATAAAACAGACGGTGGTGACGAGCTCTAATACTATCATCTTCGATCCACTTCTGCTTAAGGAACATCGCCTTATCCACTTCCTCGATATAATTGGTATGGCTGAATTGCATCTTAAGTTGCCACCCAATATGTTCTAGATGAACATGCAATTCAAGCACCTTAGTCTCTAATACAGATATAGTTTTTTTTATTCTCCAAATTTGTTGATCTTCTCTGATATTCCTTCAATACTAACAGCTAAGAAATCGTTATACATCTCCTATGCACTTTGACTAATGAACTTCTTCTTCATGTCTTCTTTCTTCTTCTTCAAATCCATCTCCCATGAAGACATTTTTTCTAAATCTCTCTCTTTCTTTGAATTTTAGGGCGAACATAATCTGGGGTGAAATTCCTTCACAAACCCCTTCTATTTATAGGCCTAATTCCCCCTCATAACTTCTAGGCACGACTAGATACTGCCAAGACACGTTCATTCCAACTAAATTGCAGTTATACCTTCTAGAAATTGAAATTTTCACATGTGATTAAACTGCCACGCTTAAGCGCCGATCTGGCGCTTAAGCGCCGGATCTGGCACTTAAGTGCCGGATCACATTTTTGCACCAGTCAACTTAGTGTCCAAATTCTTATTCTAACATATCTAGGTTACTAAATAAAGTCTAAATATCATTACTAGCACATAATAAATTCAAAAATACTACCCTAAATTTCTTAATCAGACTAAAGAAAATAATCAAAGCAAAAACACACTGATAACTATGGGTTGCCTCCCAAAAGCGCTTGGTTTTGCGTTGTCAGCCCGACGTAACCTGTGCTCATTCATGTTGACCCAACATCATTCCATCATTATATTTATGTTGATCACCTATATAATAAGATTTCAGTTTATGTCCATTCACTTTAAAAAATTTCTCAGAACTAGGATCTTTAATATCCACAGCTCCATAAGGATAAATTTTTATCGCAACATATGGACCCATCCACCTGGACTTAAGTTTGCCTGAAAATAATCTTAACCTTGCATTATATAGCAAAACTTGTTGTCGTGGCTGAAAGCTTTTAGCAAGAATCTCTTAGTCATGCCACATTTTCATCTTTTCTTTAGAAATCTTAGCACTCTCATAAGAATCATTCCTTATCTCTTCAAGCTCATTTAAATGTAACAATCTTTTCTCACCAAATTTTTTTAAATTATAATTGAACTCTTTAATTGCCCAATATGCTTTATGCTCTAGTTCAACCGGTAAGTGACAAGATTTCCCAAATATTAGCCTATATGGGGACATTCCTATAGGAGTTCTATATGCAGTCCTATAAGCCCAGAAAGCATAGTCAAGTTTGACTGACCAATCCATTTTAATTGGATTCACTGATTTTTCTATAATTCTTTTAATATCCCAATAGGATAATTCAGCCAAACCACTTGTCTGAGGATGATAAGCAGTAGCAATCCTATGATTTATATGATATTTCTTTAATAACTTCTCCATAATGACATTTCTAAAATGACTTCCCCAATCAGTAATGATAACTTTCGGCATCCCAAATCTTCAAAATATGTTCATTTTCAAAACTTTTGCTACATTTTAAGCATCACATCGAGGTAAAGCAATAGCTTTTATCCATTTGGATACATTGTCCACTGCTAACAGAATATATAAATTTCCAAAAGATGATATAAATGGTTCCATGAAATCTAATCCCCAAACATCAATTATTTTAACTTCTAGCATATAATTGAGGGGCATGTCATTTCTTCTAGAAATATTACCCACACTTTGACATCTATCATAAGTTTTGATATATACATTAACATCTCTTAAAATTATAGACCAACAAAATCTAGATTATAAAATTTTGTATGCTATTTTATCAACACCAAAATGTCCCCCAAAATCAAAATTATGACATTTTTGCGTAATCTCATAAGTTTCTTCTAATGCTACACATCTTCGAATGATCAGATCATTTCCTTATTTATATAAATACGGGTCATCCCAAAAATAAGTCTTAGCTTTAGAAATAAATTTCCTCATTTGTTAGTATGTCATTCCATAGGGTTTAAGATCACTAACAATATAGTTCACAATGTCAACATACCGTCAGAACATGCCACTCATTTACAACGAACAATTTTTCATCTAGAAAATGTTTATTAATTTCTTTTTCAAAACAGAGTGGTTTTTCTAATTCAAGCCTGGACAAATGATCAACAATTTGATTTTCAGTTCCCTTCTGATCTACTATTTCAAAATCAAATTCTTGTAAAAGAAGAATCCATCTTATAAGTTTCGATTTAGTATCCTTCTTTTTCATTAAGTACTTAATAGCATAATGATTTGTATGCAATATACAATGAGTTCTAATCAAATATGATCTAAATTTATTAAGGGAATATACTATTGTTAATAACTCTTTTTCAGTTTTTGTATAATTAATTTGAGTTTCATTAAAAGTTTTATTAGCATAGTAAATAACTTGGAAAATTTTATCATATCTTGGTCCTAAAATTGCTCCAATAGCATAATCACTTGCATCACACATAAGTTCAAAAGGTTTTTCCCAATTTCGTGAAACTACAACTAGTGCAGTGATTAAAGTTTTTTTAAAAAATTAAAGACTTTTAGGCATTCGTCATCAAAAATGAAAAATTGCATCTTTCTCCTGTAAATAACATAAAGGCTTAGTAATCTTAGAAAAGTTCTTAATATATCACCTGTAGAATCTAGCATGTCCTAAAAAATTACTAATTTCCTATACATTTTTTGGATAAGGTAAATTAGCGATCACTTGAATTTTAGCAGGATCTATTTCCATACCATTTTCTGATATTTGGACCTAATACAATTCCCCCTGCTACCATAAATTAGTTTTTTTCCCAGTTAAAGACTAAATTTGTTTATTCACAGTGCTTAAGAACTTTTGATAAATGTTCTAAACATGAGCCAAAGGAAGTTCCAAACATTGAAAAGTCATCCATAAAGACGTCAATCCCTTTTTCAATTAAATCACAAAAAAATTGCCATCATACATTTTTGAAATGTAGTAGAGGCATTACAAAAACAAAAGTGTATTCTTCTAAAGCAAAAGTACCATAAGGACTGGTAAATATTGTTTTCTCTTGATCCTCAGGAGATATTTGAATTTGGTGATAACCGGTATATCCATCCAGAAAACATAAGTATTTATGCCCAGCTAGTCTATCAAGCATTTGATTTAGAAAGGGTAGTGAAAAATGATCTTTCATAGTGGCAATATTTAATTTTCTATAATCAATGCATATTTGCCACCTCATAACTTGTCTAGTAGGTATTAACTAAGTAGCTCATTCACAGTTACAATTACTCCTTTCTTAGGAATACAGTGAATTGGACTAACCCATGCATTATCTGAAATAAGGTAGATAATTCCAACATCTAACCATTTTAAAATTTTTTTCTTAACAACTTCTTTCATAAAAGGATTTAATATCCTTTGTGGATCAACCCTGGGTTTGTAGTTTTCTTCCAG
Source organism: Phalaenopsis aphrodite (assembly GCA_003013225.1). Lineage (NCBI taxonomy): Eukaryota > Viridiplantae > Streptophyta > Magnoliopsida > Asparagales > Orchidaceae > Phalaenopsis > Phalaenopsis aphrodite. Next base: position 88,949 of record NEWO01001002.1, read on the forward strand.
ATTAGTTTTATACATATAAATTTAAGGACTGATTCCTTTAATATCAACAATTGTCCAATTGAAGGCTTTCTTAAAATTTTACAAATTTTCATCAGCTTTTCTTCTTTTTCCTTTATTAACTTCGAGAAAATTATAACAGATAAAGTAGAGGAATCTCCTAAAAAGGCATATTTTAAATGTTCAGGAAGTAATTTCAACTCAAGTTCTAGAGGTTTTTCAATAGATGGACAAAATGATTTGTCTTTGTCTATCGTGTCCAAAATTTTAAAACTTTCTTGAGCATAACTTGAATCTTCCTTAAAAAGGTTTACACATTGATCTAATTCCTCTTCTTGCTCATGTTTCAAATCTTTTTATTTAGATTTTTCTTCATAAGTAATCTTGAAATGACATTCGGTTAGATATCTTATAACATCCATTCTATAACATTCATCATCTTTACCTTTTATAGGGTATTTCATTGATTTTAGAATGTTAAAAGTAACAGTTTGATCATTGACATGCATTGTTAATTCCTCTTTCTACACATCTAGAATTGCTCTTCCTGTGGCTAGGAAATGTCATCTCAAAATGATAGGTATATCTTTATCTTCCTCTATATTTAGCACAATGAAATCAACAGGAAAGATAAATTGATACACTTTAACTATGACATCTTCTATAACTCCTTTAGGATAGGTTTTCAAATGATCTGCTAACTGCAGAGTTACAGTAGTAGGGGTTATTTCTCCTAATGCCAATCTTTAAAATATTGATAATGGCATAAGGTTAATGCTTGCACCTAAATTACATAAAGTTTTCCCATACAATCTATCTCCTATTGCACATGGAATTGTAAAGCTACCAGGATCTTTAACCTTTTCAGGAAGTTTCTCTGAATTATAGCACTGCACTCCTCACTAAGTGCAATAGTCTCATTATGTTCAAACTTCCTTTTCTGTTGAGAATATCCTTCATAAACTTTACATAGCTTGACATCTCTTCTAAGGCTTCAAAAAATTGAATATTGATCGTAAGCTTCTTAAATATTTCCACAAATTTTGAAAATTGCTTATCGAACTTCTGTTGTCGAAGTCTCTAAGGAAATGGAGGTGGTGGTTTTTCCAAATCAATTTTCGATGGAGAAAAGGTCTTTCAGAATCTTTGGGAGCGTCCTCTTTTGATTCTTCAATTTCTTGTTTCTCTACTTCAATCTCTTTTTGAACTTTACCTTCTAACTCTCTTTAGCTTCTAAGTTGTACGGCTTTAACTTGCTCTTTGTTCTGGACTTTTGGATTTGATTCAGTATTACTAGGAAGTGTTCCTTGGGATCTATTACTTAATGAACTTACAATTTGCCTAAGTTGATTCTCAATATTTCTAATTGTAGCTCATTGACTTTGTAATTGATTACCCATTTGTAACACCACTTCTTCTATAGACAACTTCTTATCTTTAAATTGTGTATTACTGTTGATTCCTGAAGGATAAGTAGACTTATAATTGTTATTCTCTTGGTTGTTCCAATTTCTTAATGGTTTACTTGGTTGTTCCTCCATTGCTGATTATTACCACCCAAATTGTTATTCCAGTTAAAGTTGGGATGGTTCTTCCAACCTTGGTTATAATAATTAGAATATAGGTTATTTTTCTTATTATTTATAGCATTCAAATTTTCTAATGAAGCTTGAGAATCTACCATTTGGCCTAACGAATTCTCTTAAATCATGGAAATTGGTTGAGAAAAATTCATTCTAAATTGGTCTAACTTCCTTGAAATTGCAGCAACTTGATATGCTAACCTAGTGAATGCATCAATTTCATGAATATTGGCTACTTTTTTTGGATTTACCCTCTCAGAAGGTCATTGAAAATTTTTGGTAGCTGACCAGAGGAAAATATGTTGAGATTTTCATGCCTATTTTATACTGTTTTTAATGATATTGCACTTTAAAGAAAGATATTTTTGATGTTTTGTTGTAGGAATGATGAATTAGGGTCAATGGAGTAAAAAGATGCAAGAAGCGAAAAGAACCAAAATGTGGAGATTTGAACTAGGCCGCCGATGGCACCCATGACGCCACCGAAAGCGTCCTCGACGCCGACGACGACGAGTTTTTTAGAGGCTACAGGAAAAAATTCTCCAGAAGTCTGCCGATGATGCCCTCGAGGCCCCTGACGGTGAGCTTGGCGGTTATGCCTACTCAAGCTTTGGATAAGGCTAAATTTTGAAGGGATGCTTAGGAAACTCTTGGGAAAGCTCATCCACAACTTTAAAAGACTATTTTGGCCAAAAATTGGAGAGCCTGGAAGAGGGAGACTCCAAATTGAAGTGTGAAACAAGTGTAGAGAGTCTAAATTGTGAGAAATTTTTTGATAGATTGTAAGAGTGGAGGGAAAGTGAGAGATTTCTTCCTTGCTACTTCAAAGAGGAATTCTGTGTGCTGTAAAGAAAGGAAGAGATTCAGAGGAACTTTGAGGAGTGTTCTTGGGGAGAAGTTAGAGATTAGTTATTTACTTGTTGTAGTTTGTATGACTTTGATTTTATATATGAATTTCGAGTTTTGTTGTATTTTCCCCATGAGATCTGAGTAGTTTTCTCTATCTTTCTCCTTGTCTTGAGATTTGTGAAATGGTGATTTAAATTGGTGAAGTCATGAAAATGTTTAAGAAATTGTGATGATCTTTTCACTTCGATCTTAATTTGATTTCAATCTGGCCAATTGATTTGTTGAGTTTTACAACTAAATTGAAGATTACATCCAAGATTCAGGGAAGTCAAAGCCCTTGGATGTTGGGTGCAAATAAATAGGGAAATAATATTATCAGGCGTAGAATTGGAGCTTTTAGAGCGACAAACTAAAATCCCTAATTTGGTCCTATCGTTTGTGTACTGAAATGTAGATGTTAGCCCTCAGGTGACGGGAATGTGGGAGCTCCGAAGTGAGAGCCGGTATCCTCCCAGCCTAGCCGCAGATTCAGTAAACAAGAATAGGATTAGTCAATGTTTTTTATGCTTGGAACAAAGGGTAGAGAATAGGTATGCTCCTATTTGACACAATAAAATTTGAACTAATTCACTTTATCCATTTACTATAATTTCTTGACATGGAGAAGGATGCTTTCTTATATATTGAATATCACCTTGAAACCCTCATTAGTATCATTAACTATTTAATAATTATTAAAATTACATATTTATTTCAATTTCCTATTAGTGACAGATAAGCAAATTGAAATTCATTGTTATGATTAAAGTATTTCTTTTCTAAAAATCTTAGCCCACAGTTCTAAATCACTCCCGGTGGGATCGATATCTAGGACTCCATTAGAGCCCTATATTACTTGAGTGATACATATAATTGCGTTGATAAGTGTGACTTTGCAATTATTGAATATTTATTACGTCCATATTTAACATATACTTTTGAGCATATATAAAGTCGTCGGTCAAGTTTTTGGTGCCATTGCCGAGGAGTGAGTGAGTGAATGATTGAGTGTGTAAAATCACAATTAGGGTAACAGACAAATTAAGATTATTAGAAAATTTTTACCTGAATTGCAACTTATTTTTATATTTAGTTAATTATATTACTTTGTAGTGATTTCATATTGTATGCATCAATTTGGACCTGAAAATCTTATACCCTATGATTCAGAATTAGAACGCACTGTTAGAAGGATTAGAAGATTAAGAAGAGGGCCTAGAAATTCTGATACAATGGAAAACAACATGAACAATCAAGAAATAGAGAATGAACACCAAGCTAGACCCCTACGAGATTATGCAAATCATACAACAGATGAAATTCACTTATCTATCCAAAATCCTGATGTAGCTGCTAATTCATTTGAGCTTAAACCTGTTATTATCCAAATTGTACAAAAAAATCAATTCAGAGGTACACCAAATAAAGATCCTAACTTAAACCTCGCTAGTTTTTTAGAATTGTGTGCTACTTTTAAATATGACAGTCTCAAACGATGTTGTTAGACTTTGACTTTTTCCTTTTTCACCGAGGGATAAGGCTAAGATGTGGTTAAATTCATTAGCACCAAGATCTACTAGAACTTAGGGAGAACTTTCACAAAAATTTCTATCCAAATATTCCCTCCATCCAAAACTGCTAAACTTAGAAATGACATAACATCGTTCTGTCAGATTGACGGAGAGTCAATATATGAAGCTTGGGAGAGATTTAAAGATCTTCTTAAGAAATCCCCACATCATTCATTACCAGATTGGTTGATAATTCAAACTTTTTATAATGGATTAGTGGGATCTCTTAGATCGATTATAGATGTTGCGGCTGGTGGTTCTTTAATGTCGAAACCTTTTGATGAGGCTTATTCATTAATAGAAGAGATGACTACCAATAATTTTCAATGGCCCTCTGAACGGGTAAATCCTAAAAGAGTATCTAGTATTCATGATTCTGATGCAATATCTATGTTAGCTTTGCAGATTGCTGCAATATCAAAGAAAATAGATCACTATTGGATGAATTATTCTCCAACACCTCCTATGATGGAAGAGAATTTATTTGAGCAATTTGTGGATGTTCAACCTTCATATGAGACTTTAAATTCTGTTAATAGACCCAACAACCCTTATTCAAAGTATTATAACCCAAGTTGGAAGAATTATCCAAATTTTAATTGGAATAACAATTCTTCTACAAATCAACAATGGAAAATTAGGAAATTCATCCAACCAAAGAAATGTTAACTATAGACCTTCTTTTCCTTCAGGATTTAACAGTAACACTCAAATTAAGGAAAAGAAGTTGTCTATGGAAGAGCTAATATTAAAGATGGGTCAACAATTGCAGAATCAAGAAAATTAATTACAAATTCAAAGAAATCAATTACAAAATCAAGGAACAGCTATTAAGAATAATGAAAATCATTTGGGACATATCGCTACTACGCTTAGTAATCGAACATTAGGAACTTTTTCTAGTACTGTGGAACCAATTCCCAAAGATCAAGGAAAAGAACAAATCAAAGTGATACAATTATGAAGTGGAAAAAATTAGAAACAAGAGTGCAAAAAAAAACATAAACTGAAAAAGAGAAAGTGAATACCGAAAAAGAAAAGGATCATGAATACCCAGATTTAGAGTATCCGTTTACACCAATGAAAATTTTTGTGGAAAAACCTCCACCACCGTTTCCTCAAAGATTGAAGCAACACAAACAAAATAAACAATTTTCCAAATTTTTAGAAATTCTTAAGAAGTTAATAGTGAATATTCCCTTCGTAGAAGCTTTAGAGCAGATGCCCAATTATGTGAAATTTATGAAAGATATTCTGAACAAGAAAAGGAAATTCACGGATAAGGAAACTGTTGCGCTTAGCGAAGAGTGTAGTGCAATTATTCAAATAAAGTTCCTTGAAAAATTAAAAGATCCTGTTAGTTTCACTATACCATGTGCTATTGGTGAAAAATTTTATGGAAGAGCTTTATGTGATTTGGGAGCCAGCATTAATCTTATGTCTCTATCAATTTTTAAAAGATTAGGATTAGGGGATGTCTCACCTAATTTTGTAACTCTACAGTTAGCAGATCGTTCAGTTACATATCCTAAGGGAGTTATAGAAGATGTGTTAATAAAAGTGCATAAATTTATCTTTCATGTGGATTTCATTGTTTTAGATATGGAGGAAGATAAAGAAATACCTATCATTTTAGGGAGACCATTTTTAGCTAGTGGAAAAGCTATGATAGATGTTCAAAAAGGAGAATTAACTATGAGAGTTAACGATCAAGAAGTGACTTTTCACATTGTGAAATCTATGAAATACCCTACGTTGAAAGAGATAATGAATATTTTTGCATTGAAATTAGTGAACATCCATTGAAAGAACATTTTGAAGAGATAGAGCAATTTGAAGAGAGTGAAAAAATTATTCTGGATGAATTAGAAAATGGAGAATTAGATTATGTTCAGGAAAGATTTAAGATGTTGGATATTATGAAAAATATTGATAAAAATCTATTTCCCTCAATTATAAAACCACCTGAACTTGAGATGAAAGTATTACCTAGTCACTTGAAGTATGTGTTTTTAGGAGACTCGTCTACATTGCCTATTATTATATCTTCAGAATTAAATGACCTGCAAGAGCAAAGACTGTTAGATACATTAAAAAGATATAAGAAAGCTTTTGGTTGGACCTTAGCTGATATTAAGGGAATCATTCCTTCAATCTGTATACATAGAATTATATTAGATGAATAATATAAACCAAGTTGATCCATAAAAGAGATTAAATCCAATGATGAAAGAAGTAGTTAAGAAGGAAATTTTGAAATGGTTAGACACTGGAATTATATATCTTATTTCAGATAGTGCGTGGGTAAGTCCAATTCATTGTGTTCCTAAGAAAGGAGATGTGACTGTTGAAACAAAAGAAAACAATGAATTAATACCTATTAGACAAGTTCTTGGGTGGCGTATTTGCATTGATTATAGAAAATTAAACAATGCAACCAGGAAAGATCACTTCTCTTTACCCTTTTTAGATCAAATAGTAGATAGACTTACTGGGCACAAATATTTTTGTTTTTTAGATGGATATACCTGTTACCATCAAATTCCTATTGCTTCTGAGGATCAAGAAAAGACAACATTTACTAGTCCTTTTGGAACTTTTGCTTTTCAAAAAATGCCTTTTGGATTATGTAATGCACCTACAACATTCCAGAGATGTATGATGTTCATATTTAGTAAGTTAATTGACGATGGATTGGAAGTATTTATGGATGATTTCTCTGTATTTGGAACATCATTTGACGCATGCTTAAATTATCTTGAAAAATTTTTAGAGTTATGCGAAAGAACTAATTTGGTTCTAAATTGGGAGAAATTTCAATTTTTTGTTGCAGGAGGAATTGTGTTAGGGCATAAAATTTTGGAAGATGGTATGGAAGTAGACCGTGCAAAAATTCAAGTTAAATCTAAACTAACACCTCCTACTAATGCAAGAGAGGTTAGAAGTTTTCTTGGACATGTTGGATTTTACAGGCGTTTTATTAAAGATTTTTCAAAAATTACCAAACCTCTTATCCAACTTTTAGAAAAGGACAAGAAATTTGAATTTACTGAAAGTTGTTTAAATGCCTTTGAGTTATTAAAGGAAAAATTAATTACAGCCCCTATTATAGTTTCACCTAACTATGAGAAACCATTTGAACTAATGTGTGATGCTAGTGATTATGCTATTGGAGCTATCCTTAGACAAATGTATGAAAAGATTTTTAAAGTTATATACTACGCTAGTAAAACTCTTAATGATGCACAAATTAACTATGCTGTTACTGAAAAAGAATTACTAGCTGCTTTAGATAAATTCAAATCTTATTTAATTGGAGCTAAATGTGTTGTGCATACCGATCACTCTGCTATTAATTATTGAAGGATGCCAAACCAAGGTTAATTAGATTAATACTTTTAATGAAAGAATTTGATCTTGTGGTTATTGATAGAAAGGGAAATGATAATCAAATTGCTGATCATTTGTCAAGATTAGAAAATCAAGAATCATCTGACACTGACAATGAAATTACATACAGTTTCCCTGCTGAAAAACTTTATAATATTAATGAGTGGAAAATACCAGGTATGCTGATATTGTTAACTATATTGTAAGTGATATTTTGCCACCTATGCTGACACTGCAACAACAAAGGAAATTCATTCATGATGCAAAAGCATATTTTTTGGATGTGCCTTATTTATATAAATAATGTAAAGTTCTGATTATTAGGAGATGTGTACCTTATGAAGAAATTGAGCTAATCATTCAGAAATGTCATGATTCTGAATTTAGAGGACATTTTGGGATTTCTAAAACTACTTATAAAATTTTATAAGCTGGATTTTATTGGCCTACTATCTTGAGAGATGTTTATAGATATATAAAAACTTGTGATCAATTTCAACGAGTAGGCAATATATCTAGAAGAAATGAAATGGCTCTAAATTTCATGTTAGAAGATTAGATCTTTGATGTTTGGGGATTACAATTTATGGGACCATTTATTCATTCATTTGGAAACTTATATATATTAATTGCAGTAGACTACATTTTTAAGTGGATTGAAGCCCAAGCTTTACCTCGTTGTGATGCTAAAAGTGTTTTAAGATTTTTAATGAAAAATATTTTCACTAGATACGAAATGCCTAAAATGATTATCACTGACGGAGGATCTCACTTTAGGAATAAATATATTTAGAGATTGATAGAAAAGTTTAATATTATTCATAGAATCTCTACTGCTTATCATCCTCAAACCAGTGGGTTAGCTGAAGTTTCTAATAGAGAGATTAAACAAATACTTGAAAAGACTGTAAACCCTAGTAGAGTAGATTGGTCCACTAGACTGGATAGCACATTATGGGCTTACAGGACTGCTTATAAAACTCCTATTGGTATAACTCTTTACAAACTAATTTTTGGAAAGACTTGTCACTTACCAATAGAATTGGAGCATAAAACATATTGAGCGATTAAGGAATTCAAATATAATTTGAAAGATGCTAGTAAGAAGAGATTGTTACAACTAAATGAATTGGAAGAATTAAGAAATGAGGCTTATGATAACGATAGAAGTTATAAGGAGAAATTAAAGTTATGACACGATCAAAAGATTAACTAAAAGAACTTTGAACGAGGACAAGAAGTTTTACTTTACACCACTAGGCTGAAGTTTTTTCCTGGGAAATTAAAGTCTCGTTGGTTAGGACCCTTTACTGTGACTCAAGTTTATACTTACGGAGCTGTTGAAATTAAAGATTAGAAGACAGGAAATAGATTTAAAGTAAATGGATACAGATTAAAACTATATTATGAGGGTAAAAGACCAAATTTTAAAGTGGTTTTAATGATCAGTCAACATGAATGACAACTGAATAGGTCGGGTTGACAACGTTAAACCAAGCGCTATATGAGAGGCAACACATATTTATCTTTACTTTTATTGTGATTATAATAGTTTTTATTTGAAATTATTGTTAGTTTATGGTAGTATTAAGCTCTAGTACTCTTATTTACCCTTGAAACATCATAAAAATTGGATCTATGAAGAAAAATTGGAACGGATTCGAACCAGAGGGAAACTGTGAAGATTTTGCCTTCAGCGTCGATGGTGGGTTTTTCTTAGGAGTCCAGACAAAATTAATACAGAGGCACGCCGACTGTGCCCTCGACCCCGTCAACGACGAGACCGAAAAAATGACTGTTTTTGGGCAGGAATTGTCTTTTCAAACTCAAAAATTTGATTTCTATTTCATATTTTCCCTCAAAAAATGAAGTGAAACTCCACCAATCTCATTCCTATGGCGTCAAATTCCCCTAATAATCACAGAATGCGAGTTTTCAATCGGCAAAAATTTATAAGTGTGTAAGCGCAGCGAATCTTCAACAAGTAACTGATGAAGAAAAGATTGATCGAGGAACAAGGATTCATAAATTGCGGATTGAATTATCCCACAATAGATATTGAAGAAGCGATAGTACAAAAAAGATGAAAAGTGCTTTGCTACACTACCATCGCCGTGGTGGTTCAGTGGTGAGAGAATTTTATGCAAATTTACATGGAATCAACCAAAGAGTTGATTATGTGCGAGGAAGATGGATTACTTTCACTCCTACGTGGATCAATGAATTATATATGATAGAGAATGTTCCTATCTGTCACTATTCCAATTTTGTCCCAATGAGAAACCAAATGAATGAAATTTACCAATATTTAACGGACGAAACTAACGCCTAGGAAACAAGAGAAAACAAGTATGTTAGTTTTTCTGCAACACTCCTAAATCCCGTTTCGAAATATTGACACTTTTTCATTTCTGCGAAACTGTTACCTACAATGTAGATCAGTAAAGTTTCTAAAGAAAGTGCCATTTTGAATTATTGCATCCAAAGGGGACTGCCAATCCACATTGGATCAACAATTGTGAAGTCGGTTTTGGGCCTGATAGTTCATGGATCAACTTATGGGCTTGGACACCCCTCCACAATTTTCACTTTGCAGTCAGTTCCAAGTGTCCTATGAAAATTAGGAATAGGTACTGTTACCTTGGAAGCCTTTGGATCCAATTGAGAGATTCCTAGTTTTTGAAGATGAAAATGAAATGGCCACCATAGTAGATCAATCATCTCAGAATTCACAGCCAGTTCAACCCTTAGTCCCTGATAAGTCTTTAGTGATCCTGCACCAAATCAAGAAATTGGAAAAGGAGGTACAAAATGTCATGAATGTGATTAATAATATCTTCAATTTCTTTGATCATCTAGACAGGAGGATGAAGGAACATTTTGAGCACTCTGGACATTTAGAAGATAGTTTGATATGACTGATGAGGAAGGTGATGTTAATAGAAGAGGATTCCACTGAAGAATTTCCATTCTGACCCTTCTACAACATCTTTGTTCATGTGAAATCAATGGGTGATCTCAGAGGAGAATCAAGTACCGAGTCTGAGGATTAGTAGATTTATATTACTGCCTATCCATCTATATATGTATTTTGATTTGAACTTTGTATTTGCTTTGCTTTAGAATTATGCTTGTAGATCTCTGTATAGTTGAGACTAAGCATATGATGTTTTGTTTTCAGCATTTTGAGTGTTGTGGCTTAGATTGCGACATTGAATTGATGTATTGAGGTTGAAAAAGTACCAAACTTAGGTGTGTTATGTAACGTATATTGTACCCCTTGGAATTTATATATAAATGTGATGTTTTGTGTTGTGAAAGTTTATATGTCCTAAGTACATCATTTAATCACTTAAAACTATATCTATAATGATTAAAAGGACGTCGTTTAGGCTTAGAATTGATCAAAATTGTAAAAATCCAAAATTTGGATTAAATCAATAGAGCCCGCCGACGACACCCTTAACGTCGGCGACGCCGAGAATTTCCCGAGACTTAGGATTTTAATTCCAATTGAGTGCGCTGACGATGCCATCAACCCCGCCGACGGCGAACTAACAAAAAAACACCTTTAACCGTGATTTTGACCAGTCAACCACCACTGTTCATCATCCCCTTCCTCCTAAAAATGCCATTTTCGACCTAGGGCTTGAAAGACCTTCGATTGGGAGGTGATTTCAAGGCTTCTTGACACCAGATTTAATCATTTCTAGGTAAGAGCTTCTCTCCAAACTAAAAATATTTGATTTTCTCCGTGGATTTCTTCCACATTGAGGAGATCCCAAAAATTTGAGAATGTGAAGAAAATTTGGGAAGAAATTCAGAGATCTTAATGTTGAACTCTTAGAATTACTATTGGAAGCCATGATTAGTATATTTGAAGTAATTTTTAGATTTTTTTCTATAATTTGATTAGATTGAAATGACTCCTTGTCAAAAGAGAAGAGTTCAATTCGACGAGTCTCGCTTCGTCAATGCAATGGCTCAAACAAAATTTACTTCCATATTTAAAGAAAAGAAGTGCATACAAGATTGAGTTTTTGAAAGTTCGGGAGGAGAAATCAAACAAGTTATTACGGAGCAGAGGTGGGAAAACTTTTGTTACACCACCAATAAAGCTGATGCAAATGTTGTGAAGGAGTTCTACACCAATGTGATTTATTCTGATGATGGAATCGTTCAAGTACGTGGATTTCTTGTTGAGTTTACTGCCACCCACATCAACGCTTTTATGAATTCCCAGACTCTTATAGCTACCAATATGAATCCTTTAGTATGATGGAAGACCTCCTAAATGATGTGATCAACTTTCTAACTGATGGGAAAGGAACATGGAAGATAAAACATCGAGAACGGGTAAATTTTTCTGCTTCCATGTTGAGTGCCACCTCTAAGGCGTGGCACTATTTCATTTCCTCCACTCTGTTACTAACCTATCACCATAATGAGGGAAATAGAGATAGAGTTATTCTAAATTTTTGTATTCAGAATAATAGAACTATAAATGTGGGGAGAATCATTCTTAATAATATTTTGACTACGACGAGGAGTGAGACTAGTGAAGGTCTAGGACATCCTGGACTTATTTATAAAATTTACATACTTTATGGAGTGGAGATTGGAGATGAGGAATGGGCTTACCCTATGAAACCCATTAATAAGGCTAATTTGAAGACTTATGAATCCCATAAGAAATGGAGAACTAGGTGTAGAAGTCAAGAACCTTTTACTAGTAGAGATGTCCCCTGTACAAGTTATGACCTTCCACTTTCTATTTCCTCTATCCTCTCTGATTTAATGAATGTGTTGAAGTTACAGCGGAAGAGCATAAAATTGATAAATGAAAGGATTGGAGGTTTAGAACATTGAAACGATTATGATAGTGAGTACCTTCAGAGGCATTCAAATTTTGAGGTAGCCTTTATGAAGCTCAGGCTTGACACTACAGAGGTGAGCCTGATATTACTTTTCTTGAGTGCCCCTAGTATACTCAGTATCATCCCGATACACCTGCCGATCAAGGCGATGAAGATATAGCTTGAGATTTTGATATTGAATGAAATTGATGTACTTATATTTGTACTTTTATTTCTGTAATCTTTTTGTAATTGAAATGGATGTTTATGTATTTGGACCTTCATTTTTATTATTTTTTGAACTTGGATAATTTTAATTTTTGTTATAAAGTTAGTTTTATAGTAAAATGTGCATGTGTAGTTTAATATATGTTGATTAGTATTTTGTGGATTGTAATGTAATGTGATTTTTATTTTTGCATTTTAATTTTAATTGTTTTGTTTAGATTGTGGTTGTATTAGGAAATGATGTGCTTGTTTAAAGTTTTAGTTTTATACTTATTTCAAAATTTCATTACCCAGAAATTCCTCTAATGATTTATATGTGTAAAAAGCTCCTAATATTACAGACTAGGTGAAGTAAAAATATGAGAAGGCATGAAAAAATTTCAGAATGATAAAAATGACTACAATACTAAGGTATGATTCATATTTATAGTTTTCCTTTCCACCTGTATTATTTCATATTTAAAAATTTAAGTTTGGGGGAGGGAAGAAAAAGATTAACTATTAGATGTCCTCTATTTCAATATTTTCAAGAATTATTTATATGATTTCATGAAGTAAATTTAATTCAGGTAACTATATTTTTTGTAACTATTTAAATATTATGGTAGATTTAACGAAATATTTTTGTAATGAAAATTAATTTTGTAACTTAAGATATTTATTATAAGAGAATAAGATTATAGTTAACTATTTAAAGTAAAGGAAACTAAATTTGGAAGTATTAAGAATCTGAAAATTCATTTGAGAAGAAAAGATTGGGGCTCAATGATGTAAGAACTATGAAATATTTATAAGGTAAAGGAATGCTTTGAGCTTCAAATTAAGGTAAAGAAAAATGAAGTTCAAAATCATTAAAGGCTATCCATATATAGTAATCCTCACTAGAAAAAGGAAAAGGAAAGGATTGAAAATAATCACTGAAAAGTAAAGAAAAATATATAGGATCGAAAGCAATCCAAATGAAAAAGAGAAAAGAAAGAAAAAAATTTTGGAAGTGAGGAGAAGCTTGAGGATACGCCTAATCAAAAATTGGCTTCACTGGACCTACCTAAAGGGAAAACTTAAATACATTCCTGAACTTATATTTATGGAATAGATCTTTTGCTAGTAGAGTTCTCATGAAGTTCCTATCTTTTAGATCTTCGAAGTGACTTAATATTGCAACATATAGTCATTCTTGAAATGAATAGAGGACTAAAACTCTTAAACTTGATGACTAGATAATCTTGTGGCTATAGAGTTAATTCAATTACTTGAATTTTTTTCTGAAAATCTCACTGTAATATTTATTTAAATCAAACTTATAGTATTTCTGAATTAAAACTTTACTACAATAGATCATAACTTTTATATAGTACCAAAATTACTTTAGGACAGGTAATAGTTAAGTTTGGGAGATTTTGACCGGAGGAAAATATGTTAAAATTTCCACACCTATTTTATACTATTTTTAATGATATTGCACTTTAAGGAAATGTACTTTTTATGCTTTATTGCAGGAATGATGAATTAGGGTCAATGGAGCAAAAAGATGCAAAAAGGAGCAAATTTGGAGAGAAAAGGACCAAAATGTGGAGATTTGAACTAGGCCGCCGCCGACGCCCTCGACGCCGCCGACGGTGAGTTTTTCCCAAGGATACTAGATAAATTCTCTTTGAAGTCCGCCGACGGCAAGCTCGGCGGTTATGCCTACTCAAGTTTTAGATAAGGCCAAATTTTGAAGGGATGCTTAGGCAACTCTTGGGAAAGCTCATCCAAAACTTTAAAGTCTATTTTGGCTGGAAATTGGAGAGCCTGGAAGATTGGAGACTGCAAGTTGAAGTGTGAAACAAGTGTAGAGAGTCTAAATTGTGAGGAATTCTTCGAGAGATTGTAAGATTGGAGGGAAAGTGAGAGATATCTTCCTCCTTACTACTTCGAAGAGGAATTCTGTGTGGTGTAAAGGAAGGAAGAGATTCAGAGGAACTTCAAGGAGTTTTCTTGGGGAGAAAATAGAGATAAGTTATTTACTTGTTGTAGTTTGTATGACTTTGATTTTATATATGAATTTCGAGTTTTGTTGTGTTTTCCTCAAGAGATCTGAGTAGTTTTCTCTATCTTTCTCCTTGTCTCGAACTTTGTGAAATGGTGATTTGAATTGGTAAAGCCATGAAAATGTTTAAGAGATTGTGATGATCTTTTCACTTCAATCTCAATTTACTTTCAATCTGGCCAATTGATTTGTTGAGTTTTACAACTAAAGTGAAGATTATATCCAAGATTCAGGGAGGTCAAAGCCCTTAGAAGTTTGGTGCAAATAAATAAGGAAATATTATTATCGGGCGTAGAATTGGAGATTTTAGAGTGACAGACTAAAATCCCCAATTCGGTCTTATTGTTTGGGCGCTGAAGAGTAGATGTTAGGCCTCGGGTGAGGGGAACGTGGGAGCTCCGAAGTGAGAGCCGGTATCCTCCCAGCCTAGCTGCAAATTCAGTAAAGAAGCGTAGGATTAGTCAATGTTATTTATGCCTGGACCAAAGGGTAATGAATAGGTATGCTCCTATTTGGCACAATAAAATTTGAACTAATTCACTTTATAAATTCACTATAATTTCTTGACAAGGAGAATGATGCTTTCTTTTATATTGAATATCACCTTGAAACCCTCGTTAGTATCATTATTTATTTAATAATTATTAAAATTACATATTTATTTCAATTTCCTATTAGTGACAGATAAGCATATTAAACTTCGTTGTTATGATTAAAGTATTACTTTTCTAAAAATCTTAGTCCACAGTTCTAAACCACTCCCTGTGGGATCAATATCTAGGACTCCCTTAGAGCCCTATATTAGTTGAGCGATACGTATACTTGCACTAATAAGTGTGACTTTATAATTATTAAATATGTATTACGTCCATATTTAAATTATACTTTTGAGCATATATGAAGTCGCCGGTCAGTAGCCATCTCTTCAATTAAAGCATAAGCATCATGAAATGGTTTTGACATCAATGAACCACCAGCAGCAACATCGATAATAGATCTAAGAGAACCAATTAATCCATTATAAAATGTTTGAATTATTAACCAATTTGGTATAGCGACACATTCTTAAGAGTTCTTTAATTCATTCCTATGCTTTATAAATAGATTCCCCTTTAAATTGATTAAAAGATGTAATATCATTTCTAAGATTCATAGTTTTTTATGGTGGAAAATATTTAGCAAGGAATTTTTGTGCTAAATCACCACATGTCCTGATAGATCCAGGTACTAATGCATTCAACCACATCTTAGGTTTATTCCTCAGTGTGAAAGGGAATAACCTAAGTTTTATGGCATCATCTGAAACACCATCGTATTTAAATGTAGTGCACAATTTTAGAAAATTAGCAAGATGTAAATTTGGATCTTTAGTTTGTGATCCCCCAAACTGATTATTTGATACCATTTGGATAATATTATGTTAAAGCTCAAATGAATTGGCCACTACAATAGGTTTTTGAATACTACAATGAAGTTCATCTATAGTAGGGTTGACATAATCTCTTAAAGGTCTAAACTATTGATGAATTTTAGCATTTTGATTATTTTGGTTTGCAATTTCTATATTTTTTTAGATTTTTCAAGATTTTTAGTTTTTTTTATTTTTCTAATAGTTCTTTTTAATTCAGAATTGTAGGGCACTAGTCCCTCAGAACCTGAACTACGCATACACTAACATAAAATAAAATAAAACAAAATAAAACATATAAAATAAGATACAATGTTTAAAGTTTAAATAAGTCTTTCTAAAAATAGAAATTTACTTAGTTTTCTTACCCGTCAATGACGCAAAAAACTTGATCATGATATTTTGTATATGTAAGGATTTATGAAGTTGCCATCACTACTTGAAGATTTTTGATCCCCGACAATGGAGCCGAAAACTTGATCCCTGGATACTTAATGCTTATGCACAGTATAACAATAGTTCTGATGGTATTTTTCACTTATGTTTCCTTATTTTGCAACAAAACCAAAAACTTGATCCTGAAGAAAAATGAGAATTTAACTTTTTAATTTATATATATTTATATTGGGATACTACGTAAGTATACGTATCATTATCAAGTAATATAGGACTTTTTGATTAAGATCTGAATATAAAACCCACAGGAAAGATTATGCAATATGCACTTTTTAGAAAGTTTTTCTATTATTAAAAAGATAATTACTTAAACTAAAAATTATTTTTGTAGGAATTTAAAATTAAAATATCTTTGGTATTTTTGATATTTTAACGAAACAGTAAAAAGATAACTTAAGTTTTTGTAGAAAAAAAGTACTTAATAGGAAAATATCTTTCTTCTTTTTAAGAATCAGTAATAAGTATAGGAATTTTGTTGTGGAAGTATGCAAATTGTGTTGTACCAAATAGGAGCAATAATATTCCTTACCCTTACTAGAGATGCTATAAAGAACATTGGCTAATTTGAAGTTTGAATAGTTCTGAAGATCGGTTAGGTAGGGAAGATACTAGCTCCCTTGATTCCCTCCACTTGGGGGCTAACCTTCAAGTTGGTGGCTTTAACATGTCACTTTAAAGTCCTCTAACTCTACACCCATCAATGAATATTTCCCTATTTATTGCACTCAATCATATGAACTACATTCTCATTCATACAACCTCATGTGATTCTTTCCATATGTTGACTGAGAAGATACCAACCCGGTTCTTACATGTTCTCATAACAAATTTTAACATCTGGATTGGCCAAATCAAGAAGTAAATGAAGTGCATGGATTTAAATCATCAGAGCTTTTTCCAACATTAAAGATCAATACTCTGGACAAATTCCATCCAAACCTTAATTACTTATCATTTTAAGAAGAAAGATAAAGAAAACTGCTCAAAATCCATGGAGAAAACAAAACCACGCTTTAGTTTAAAAGAATAAATCATTGTTAAACCAACAACAAGTCTCAATTAAAACCAAAAGTAGTCTAAAACAAAAAGGTAAAAACTTATCTCAAGTCCTCCACCAAACTCTTAAAGTTCCCTTGAATCTCTTCCCTTTTACAATCACTCAAAATAAAATAACAAAATGGATAAAGTAAATAAAAAGTGGTTCCTAAAAATCTCTCCAAACTAACTCCTCAGAAAAGAACTTTCAAAACTTGCCAATATTTTTAAGACTTTTTTCTAAGTCCTCTCTTCTTTTCTTTATAATTTTCCAAGAGGTACCCTGCGGTCTCTTCAAAATTTGTCGTGATTTGATGTATTTTCCTAAAAGACACATCCCATCATGATATTTTTGTCCATGGTGGTTACAACCACCTATTAAGCTAATGGGTGCCTCAAAAACCTCTTCAAAATTTGTGAAAACCAATTTTACTCATCTAGAAACTGCCTCTGATGCTTAAGCACGAGGTCTCATTGCTTAGGTAAGACTATCTATGTTTAACAGTTGCTTAAGCGCTGAATCTGACACTTAGGCGCCAAAACTCTTCTACATAATTTTTTACCTTTTTACTCTAAATTTGATCCTTTTTCACTCCTTCAAGCATTTTTTCCATTTTTACTTGTATATGCAAGAAAAAAACATAAAAATATCTTCCATTAAAGCATAATATCTCAAACATATGTAAAAAAATGTATCTAAAAACACTTCATATTTTAGGTGTATACTTTATCCAACTTTTGTTATGAAGTCTCTAAGAAAATGGAGGGGGTGGTTTTTTTAGATCAATTTTAAATGGAGAAATAGATCTCTCTAAACCATTCGGAGCATCCTCTTCAAGCTTATCAAATTTTTTTCTCTATACTTCAATTTTTTTAAAATCTACCTTCCAATTCTCTTCCGCTTCTAATTTAAATGGATTTTACATACTGTTTATTATGGTTTTTTGGATTTACTTCTCTATTGCTAAGAAGTGTTCCCAGGGATCTATTACTTAAAGAATTTTTAATTTGTCCCAATTGATTCTCAATATTTCTCATTGCAGCTTTTTGACTTTGTAACTGATTTTTCATTTGTAACACAACTTCTTCTATTGACAACTTTTTCTCCTTAAATTATGGATTACTATTAAAACTTGGAGGATAAGTAGGTTTATAATTATTATTCCCTTGTTTGTTCTGGTTTCCCAATGGGTTTACTTAGTTGTTCCCCCATTGCTTATTATTAACACCCAAAGTATTATCCCAGTTAAAGTTAGGATGGTTCTTCCAACCTCGGTTATATTTGTTTGAATATGGGTTATTCTGCTCATTGTTTATATCATTCAAAGTTTCTAATGATGCTTGAGAATATACCATTTGGCCTAATGAATTCTCTTCAATCATTGCAATTGACAGAGAAAAATTCATTCCAAATTGATCTAACTTCCTTAAAATTATAGCAACATAATTTGCTAACATTGTAAAAGCATCAGATTCATAAATATTAACTACTTTTCTAGGATTTACTCTCTTAGAAGGCCATTGAAAATTAATAGTATCCATCTCTTCAATTAAAGCATAAGCATCATGAAATAGTTTTGTCATCAATGAACCATCAGCAGCGACATCGATAATTGATCTTAGAGATCCAGCCAATCCATTATACAAGGTTTGAATTATTAACCAATATGATATATTATGGTGTGGAAACTTTCTCAGTAGTTCTTTAAATTGTTCTCATGCTTCATAAATAGATTCCCTTTTCAAAGTGTCAAAAAGATGTAATATAATTTCTAAACTTTGCAATTTTTGATGGTGAAAAATATTTACCAAAGAATTTTTGCACTAAATCACCCCAAGTTCTGAAAGATCCAAGTGCTAATAAATGTAACCATATCTTAGCCTTATACCTTAGAGATAAAGAAAAAATTCTAAGTCTTATAGCTTGAAGATGGGTTTGGTAGGGAAGATACTAGCTCTCACTCTAGGGTTCCCTCTTCTTCCTTCAACTAGGGGCTAACATCTTATATCAAAACTTAAAACTATAAACCAAATTGGGGGTTTCAGCCTTTCACTCTAAATTCCTCTAATTGTACACCCTTTAAATTTTATTTCCTTATTTATTTGAACTCAATCATATGAATTACTTTCTTAACCATACAATTTCATGTGATTCTTACCACTTGTTGACTGAGATAATACCATATCAGATCTTACATGTTCCATAACATATATTAACACATTTATTGACCAAATCAAGAAGTAAATGAAGTATAAGGTTTAAAATCATCATAACTTATTCCAAAATTAAAGATCAATACTTCACACAACTTCCATCCAATGCTTAAACACTTATCATTTTTAGGAAAACGTTAAAGAAAACTACTCAAAATTCATGAATAAAACACAACCACACTTAAGTTTGAAAGTAGAAATCATGAAAACAAATAAGAAGTCTAAATTAAAACCAAATGTAGCCACAAAGATAAAAACTATCTCAAATCCTCTCTAGCAAACCCTTGAAGTTCCTTTAAATTTTTTCCTTCACTTACAATACAAACTGCAACTCAAAATAAAAAAAGGAGGCGATGACGTGTGTATAAATTGGCGACATGTGTGGGTGACTAGAACGAGGTTGGAGATCTCTCCCTTCTTCAATCCAAGTCTTCTTTTATAGTATTTTAAAAGGTGCCTTGGTGTCTCTTCAAAATGTGTCCACATTCAATGAATCTTCCGAGAGTTGCCTCCTTTCAAAAGCCAATTAAATGTATTTTCATGTCCATTAACTATTTCCTATGTTTTCACAAAGGGTACACTCTTTCAAAAAATCATCCAAATTCA
Organism: Phalaenopsis aphrodite; assembly: GCA_003013225.1. NCBI lineage: Eukaryota > Viridiplantae > Streptophyta > Magnoliopsida > Asparagales > Orchidaceae > Phalaenopsis > Phalaenopsis aphrodite. The sequence goes on from NEWO01001002.1 coordinate 109,213, forward strand.
TTGAATCACCAAGTAACTACTTCTGGCACTTAAGCGCAAGTACGAGGCGCTTAGGCGCGACCTTCTCTATTTTACTGGAGCATAAGCGCCAGTTCTGAGTGCTTAGGCACCACAATTCAGTTGCATACTGATACACCTAAAATATATAGTATTTTTATACACATTTTTATATCTATTTATGAGATATTACACTTTAATGAAAGATATTTTTCAATTTTTCTTGTAAGTACAATTAAATGGATGGAAAATGTTAAAAGGAGTGAAAAATGGTCAAATTTAGAGCAAAAATAAAGAAATGTGCAAAATGACCTTGGGTACCTAAGCGCCCAGATCCACGCCTAAGCGCTAGGTACCCGCACTTACGCTCCGAAGTTAGTTATTTGAAGAAATATTAATTGGTGTGGAATTTTGAAGAGGTGTGTGAAGTAACCCTTGATAAAAATGTGGGAAATAACCTATGGACAAAAAAGTTCATTTAATTGGCTTATGATGAGATAACTTATAGAAGATTCATTGAATGGGGGCACCTTTTCGAAGAGACACAAGGCACCCCTTGGATTTTTATAAGAAATGACTTAGACTATCCAGGAGATGAGGCCAGCAACCACCCACTAAAAGATCAAACTACTGTCGCCGCCGCCCATCGCCGCCACCGCCGGCGACCTTTATTTTATTTTATTTTATTTTGAGTATTATTTTGTATTGTGAGAGAAGGAAGAGAATTCAAAGGAACTTCATGACATTTGGTGGAGATAATTTGAGATAAGTGTTTATCTTTGCGACTACACTTGGTTTTTAATTTAGATTTTTTTGTGTGTGCATGATTTCTACTTTTAAAGTCTTGTGTAGTTGTATTTTCTCCATGAATTTTGAGTAGTTTTCTTTATCTTTTTCCTTAAAATGATAAGTGATTAAATGTTTAAAGGAAGTTGTGTGAACTATTAAACTTTAATGTTGGAAGAAGTTGTGATGATTCAAGACCTTACACTTCATTTACTTCTTAATTTGGCCAATTAAAATGTTAATACCTATTGTGAGAACATGTAAGATCCAAAATGATTTTGTCTCAGTTAAAAAATGGTTGGAATCACATATTGATTTCATGAATGAGAATATAGTTCATGGGGTTGACTGCAAATAAATAGGGAAATATATTTTAAAGGGTATAGAATTTAAGGAATTTAGAGTGATAAGCTAAAGCCCCTAATTTGAATTATAGTTTTAGGTTTTGATATGAGATGTTAGCCCCTAGGTGAAGGGAGAAGAGGGAACTCTAAAGTGAGAACTAGTATATTTCCTGCCTAGCCGGGCTTCGATACTATTCAACCTATAGATTAACCAATGTTCTTTATAACATCTCTAGTAAGGGTAAAGAATATTATTGCTCCTATTTAGTACAACACATTTAGTATACTTTCATAACTAAATTTCTATATTTATCACTCATTCATGATAAGGAAAAATATATTTTACTTATATTGCCTTCAACTTGCAAGTATTTTAGTTAAATTAATTAGTTGCTTACTTTATTTTCAAATTAAACAAAAATTACAAAAGAATCAAACTGCCATTTGTAATTTAGCATCTTAAGTTTGAGTAATAATATAAATTGCTAAGTATTTTTCATCTAAAACTAATCCTTCCCATGGGTTCAATATTCAGGACTTAATTAGAAAAGTTCTATATTATTTGATAATGATACGTATACTTGCGTAGTATCCCATGTTAAAATATTATAACTGCATTCTATTTATCTTCATAGTGAAAAATTTACCGAGCCTTTGCTTTGCATCAACTTTTTGGTAGTCGTTGCAAATTAAGAATATCTGTTAAAGAAATTAAGTGCATACATCGTATTTTGCATCTATCTATACAGAAAGTCGAGATCAAGTTTCAGGCGTCGTTGCCGAGGAAGGAAGGAAAATAATTATTAGTTATTTGCAAAAATTTTCAAAAATAAGTTTTTGGATAACAAAATTTTTAGTAAGTCTTAATTAAAATTTTAAGATTTATTTTAGGAATGTTGTCGTGTTGTTTTGATATAAAGTTGTTGTTTATGTGTTCTTATTTTTCACTTTATTTTATTTTATTGTGTTTTATAGTAATGCACACATAGTTCAGGTTCTACAGGACTAGTGCCTTACGTTTCTGAATTAGAAAGAACTATTAGAAAAAATTAAAGAAATTAAAAATTGTTAAGATATTTCAAGAAATGACAAATCAAAATAATCAAAATGTTGAAGAGCTTAGACCATTAAGAGGATATGCAAATCCTATGGTGGATGAACTTCATTTTAGTATTAAAAACCCATTGTAGTGGCTAATTTATTTGAGCTTAAGCCCACTATTATCCAAATGATATCAAATAATCGGTTTGGGGGAGTACCAATTGAAGATCCAAATTTACATCTTGCCAATTTTTTAGAATTGTGTGCTACATTTAAAAATGGTGGTGTATCACATGATGCTATAAGACTTAGATTTTTTCCTTTTTTATTGAAGGATAAGGCTAAGATATGGTTACATTTGTTATCACTTGGATCTATCAGAACTTGGAGTGATTTAGAACAAAAATTCCTTTCTAAATATTTAGCACCATCAATAACTGCAAAGCTTAGAAATGATATTACATCTTTTAGTCAGTTTGAAGGGGAATCTATTTATGAAGCATGTGAATGATTTAAAGAAAACTTAAGAAAGTGTCCACACCATGCTATACTATATTGGTTAATAATTCAAATATTTTACAATGAATTAGTTAGATCTCTTAGATCAATTATCGATGTCGTTGCTCGTACTTTAATAATGTCAAAACTATTTGATGACTCATATGCTTTAATAGAAGAGATAGCTACTAATAATTTTTAAAGGCATTTGGAGAGGGTAAATCTTAATAAAGTAGCGGGCATTCATGAAACTAATGCTTTTGCCATGTTAGCAATTCAAGTTGCTACAATTTCAAGGAAGTTAGAACAATTTGGAATGAATTTTTCTCAACATATTTATATGTTGAAGAGAATTCATTTGGCTAAATGGTAGATTCTCAAGCATCATTAGAAACTTTTAATGCCATAAACAACAAGTAGAATAACCCATATTCAAATTATTATAACCCAGGTTGGAAGAACCATCCCAACTTCAATTGGAATAATATTATGGGTGGTAATAATCAGCAATGGGGGCACAATCAAGTAAACCCATTGAGAAACTGGAACAATCAAGGGAATAGTAATTTTAGTCCTAATTATCCTCTAGGTTGTGATAGTAATTAACAATTTAAGGAGAAGAAGTTGTCTATAGAAGAAGTGGTGTTATAAATGGGAAATCAGTTGCAAAGTCAAGGAGCTATAAATAGAAATATTAAGAATCTACTTGGACAAATAACAACTTCATTAAGTAATAGATCCAAAAGAACTCTCCCTAGTAATATAAAATTAAATCCAAAAGACCAGAATAAATAGCAATTAAAGGCCGTTCAACTTAAAAGTAGAAGAGAATTGGAAGGTAGAGTTCAAAAAGAAACCGAAGAAGAGAGAGAAGAGATTAAAGAACCAAAAGAGAATGCTCCAAAAGGTTTAGAAAGACCTATTTCTCCACTTAAAATTGATTGGAAAGACCACCACCTCCATTTTCTCAGAGGCTTCGACAACAAAGGTTGGATAAGCATTTTTAAAAATTTCTGGAAATTTTTAAGAAGCTTACAATTAACATTCCATTTGTTGAAGACTTAGAACAAATGCAAAGTTATGTGAAGTTTATGAAGGATATTCTTATTAGAAAAAGGAAGTTTGAAGATAATGAGACTGTTGAACTTAGTGAGGAGTGCAGTGCTATAATTCAGAAGAAACTTCCTGAAAAGCATAAAGATCTTGGTAGCTTTACAATTCCATGTGCTATAGGAGACATATTTTATAAGAAAGCTTTATGTGATTTAGGAGAAAACATCAATCTTATGTCATTATCAATATTTAAAAGATTGGGATTAGGAGAAATAACCTTTGCTACTGTAACTTTGCAATAAGCAGATAGATCAAAAATATATCCCAAAGGAGTTATAGAAGATGTCCTAGTGAAAGTGGATCATTTTATCTTTCCTGTCGATTTCATTGTGCTAGTTATGGAGGAAGATAAAGAGATACCTATCATTTTTGGGAGACCTTTCCTAGCCACTAGAAGAGCAAAGATATATGTACAAAAAGGAGAATTAACTATGCGTGTCAATGATCAAACAATTACATTTAATATTTCCAAATCAATAAAGTACCCTACAAAAGGTAAAGATGATGAATCTTATAGAATGGATGTGATAAAATATTTAAGTGAATGTCATTTCAAAATAATTTATGAAGATAAATATGAGATGAAAGAGTTGGAACATGTGCAAGAAGAGGAATTAGATCAACATGAAGATTTATATAAGGAAGATTCAAGTTATGTTCGAGAAAGTTTTGAAGTTTTGGACACAACAGAAAAATAAACATCTTTTTGTCCATCGATTGAAAAACCTCCTGAGCTTGATTTGAAGTTGCTTCTCAAACATTTGAAGTATGCCTTTTTAAGTGATTCCTCTACATTACCTATTATAATTTCTTCAAAATTAACTACTGAAGAAGAAGATAGTTTGATGAAAATTTTAAAGAATTATAAGAAAGCCTTCAAATGGATAATTGCTGATATAAAATGAATCAATACTTCAATTTGTATGCATATAATTCATATGGAAGAGAACTGTAAACCCAGGGCTGATCCTCAAAGAAGATTGAATCTTGTTATGAAAGAAGTTTTTAAGAAAGAAAATTTAAATTTATTATATGCTGGAATTATTTACCCTATTTTAGATAGTGCATGAGTTAGTCTAATTCACTGCGTTCCTAAGAAAGGAGGAGTGACTGTGACTTTGAATGAATATAATGAGTTAATACCAACAAGACAAGTTACAAGATGACGAATATGCATTGATTATAGAAAACTAAGTCTCACCACAAGGAAAGATTATTTCCTACTACCCTTTCTATATCAGATGCTGGATGACTAGCCGAGCATAAATACTTTTATTTTCTAGATGGATATATTGGTTATCACCAAATACAAAGAACTCCTTAGGATCAAGAGAAAATAACTTTTACCAGTCCTTATGGTATATTCGCTTTAAAAGAATGCCCTTTGATTTATGCAATACACCTGCTATATTTCAAAGATGTATGATGGCTATATTTTGTGATTTAATTGAAAAAGGACTTTAGGTTTTTATGGATGATTTTTCAGTGTTTGGAACTTCATTTGACTCATGCCTAGAACATCTATAACAAATTCTTAATTGCTATGAAGAAACAAATTTAGTCCTTAATTAGAAAAAAATGCCAATTTATGGTAGCAGAAGGAATAGTTTTGGGACATCAAATTTCAGAAAATTGTATGGAAGTAGACCCTTCAAAAAATCAAGTGATCACTAATTTACCTTACCCAACAAGTGTAAAAGAAATTAGGAGTTTTTTAGGACATGTTGTATTATACAGGAAATATATTAAAGACCTTTCAAAAATTGCTAAGCCTCTGTGCCATTTACTTGAAAAAGATGTAATTTTTAATTTGATAATGAGTTCCTAAAAGCTTTTGAATGATTAAAAGAAAAATTAGTCACTGCACCAATTATTATTGCACCAGATTGGGTAAAATCTTTTGAATTAATGTGTGATGATAGTGATTATGTTATTGGAGTTGTTTTAGGATAAAAGCATGATAAGATTTTTAAAGTTATCTACTATGCTAGTAGAACTCTAAGTGAAGCTCAAATTAATTATACACCAATTGAGAAAGAGTTATTAGTTGTTGTATATACTTTTGATAAATTTAGATCATGCTTGATTGGAACTAAATGTATTATGCATGCAGACCATTCTGCTATTTCATAGTTAATGAGAAAGAAAGATGCAAAACTAAGATTGATACGGTGGGTTCTTCTTTTGCAAGAATTTGACTTTGAAATAGTAGATAGGAAGGAAACTAAGAATCAAATTGCTGATCATTTGTTCAGGCTCATATTGTTGGAAATTTTGGTGTTAATAAAACAACATACAAAATTTTATAATCTGGATTTTATTGGTCTACAATCTTTAGCGATGTTAATGCTTGTATCAAAACTTGTGATCGATGCCAACGAGTAGGCAATATTTCTAGGAGGAATGAGATGCCCCTCAATTAGGTGTTAGAAGTTGAGATATTTGATGCTTGTGGATTAGATTTCATGAGACCATTTATACGATCTTTCAGAAATTTATATATATATTGTTAGCAGTAGATTATGTATCCAAATGGATAGAAGTTGTTGCTTTACCTCGATGTGATGCTTAAAGTGTTGCAAAGTTTTTAAGAAAGAATATATTTTGTAGATTTGGGATGCCAAGAGTGACCATAAGTAATGGGGGAAGTCATTTCACAATTGCAATAATTGCAAAATTATTAAAGAAATATCATATTAGCCATGGAATTGCTACTGTTTATCATCCTCAAACAAGTGGTACAGCTAAATTATCCAATCGTGAAATTAAAAGAATATTGGTAAAATATGTAAATCCAACTAAAATGGACTGGTCAGCTAAACTTGACTATGTTTTTTTTGCTCACAGGACTACATATAAAACTCCTATAAGAATGTCCCCATACAGGCTAATATTTGGGAAAGCGTATCACTTACCAGTTAAACTTGAGCATAAAGTGCATTGGGCGATTAAGTAATTTAAGTATAATTTGAAATATGTCGAAGAGAAATGATTATTGCAATTAAATGAGCTTGAAGAAATAAGGAATGAATCTTATGAAAGTGCTAAGATTTACAAAGAAAAGATGAAAATGTGGCATGACCTAAGGATTCTGAATAAAAATTTTCAGCGAGGGCAACAAGTTTTGCTTTATAATGTAAGGTTAAAATTATTTCTAGGCCAAATTAAGTTCAGGTAGATGGGCCCATTTATTGTTATGAAAGTTTATCACTATGGAGCTGTTGATATTAACTAACCTAAAATTAATAAAATATTTAAAGTGAATGGTCACAGGATGAAGCCCTTCTTTTTAGGTGACAAACTTAAATTAAATTATTTTCTAATGTTGGATCAACCATAATAAGCACTGGTTACGTTGGCCTGATAACGTAAAACTAAGCGCTCTATGGGAGGCATCCCATAGTTATATGTGTATTTGTTTTTATTGTTATGTTGTTGTGTGTGATTTAGAAAATTCTGATAGTATTTTGATTTTATATTAAGTTAGTAATAATTTTAAAACCTTTAAAGATGACTTAGACATGTTAGAACGAATGGTTGGAAGGTAAGTTGACCTGTGCTAAATTGAGCACTGGAACTTAAGCGCCATGATCTGGTGCTTAAGTGCGACAATTAAAAAAACATGTGAAAATTTTGATTTCTAGAAGTTCTAAACTGCAAATTGGTTGACTTGAATGTGTAAGAGTAGTTCGAAAACATGCCTTGGAGTTATGGGGGAGTTATATGCCTATAAAAAAAGAGGGTATGACTAGAAATCTCACCACACCTTCATTTAACCCTAAATTCTAAGTGAAAAAGAGAGAATCTTGGAAAGATGTCATCATGGGAGAGTGATTTGAAGATGAAAAAGGGAGTAATGAGAAGGAAGTTTATTGTTCAGAGTGCACAAGAGATGTATAATAGTTTTCTAGTCGTTATTATTTAAAGAATAGCAGAGAAGATCGCTAAGATTGAGGCTAAAGTGGCTTCAATTAAAGCAAAAGTGTTTGAAGTTAACACACATCTGGATCATATACGATGAAAACTAATAATGTAGCTTAACCATGCCAGTTTTATAGAAGAAGCAGACAAGACCATGTATCAAAAGAACAAATGGATTAAGAAGATTCAACCAGAGTTATTAACCATCATCCGTTCTTTTAGATAGACATTCTAAATGGTGAAGTGGAAACTAGCGATAAACCAGAATTTGTTCCATCAACTAGAGAATGGAATTAAGTTCATGATTAATTTCTTTGTTTAGTGTTTTGAGTGCTTAATGTTGTATGTTAATGTTATGAGTGTTTAAAAGTGTTTTTATGTGTTATGTTTGTTTGGAGTCCGTGTTAGGAATTTTCTCTTCCAAGACTATTTGGATTGAGAGTTTATGAATTTAAAAATGTTTGTAATCATTTATGAATGAATATAAATGTTTTTTTTGTGAAAAATTTTATGCATTTAGTGGTGAAAAGAATTAGCTTAAATTGATGAAATTTTGAGTGCCCACAAGGTTAGCTCCAAGATCCTCGGTTAAGTAGTAGTCCTAGAGTCTAAGGTTCAAAAGGTTTCAATAACAAGTTGAAATTCAATCGTGGAGTGGGGGGGGTTGTGGGGGTTGTTAAAGTTGATTAGAACGACACCGGTTAGGATCTAATAGTTCTCTCGATCCGGTATCACTATTTTCTTTTGAATTTACTTAGCTTAAACGAGTTGTGAAACCCACTTAAACGGGGGAGATGTTGTTAGCAACCTTTGATTACCTCATCCAAGGGACTCCCGTAAATTCAAAAGGATGTTTTAAGTTTTTAATAACATTTCAAAGAATTTACGGTTACCTTTGAAACAATTGTTTTAGATTTTTGAAAATGTTGATTAATCATTGGAAATGGTTTTAATTTTGCAAGTAAAGTAAAGTGCACATCCAAGCAGTTATAATATTTTGTAAGAGTAAATTGTAGAAAGTTAAAGTTGATTAGAACAACACCGATTAGGATCCAATGGTTCTCTCGATCGGGTATCACTATTTTCTTTTGAATTTACTTAGCTTAAACGAGTTGTGAAACCCACTTAAACGGGGGAGATGTTGTTAGCAACCTTGGGTTACCTCCTCCAAGGGACTCCTGTAAATTCAAAAGGATGTTTTATGTTTTTAATAACATTTCAAAGAATTTATGGTTACCTTTGAAACAATTTTTTTTAGATTTTTGAAAATGTTGATTAATCATTGAAAATGGTTTTAATTTTGCAAGTAAAGTAAAGTGCACATCCAAGCAGTTATAATATTTTGCAAGAGTAAATAGTAGAAAGTAAAATGATGAAAATTAATTAACACTCTAAAAGCATACGTGTCATTTTTTGGCATTTCTGCTGAAAGATTAACTCTTGCAACATGTATATAATTTTGGAGGAAATTTAAATAAATTAGAAGAGTAAATGAAAGTGTATCTAACTGAACCCAAACCATGATTTATTGAGTCCCAAAAAATCTTATTGGATGACTTTAGAACAAAATATAACAAGTTGAATTTGTCCATGAAATTGTCGACAAGATTCTTAAGTGTTCAGTGAATGACTTCAAAGTGTTTTATAGACCTCTTGGAATATTTCGAGTTCAATTTGAACTTAACATATTGTTTCATTAATTGTCCCAGGTCAGATTAAAATTACCCCACTACTCGGTGAATCTTGACATTTTCATCATCCCGAGGGCATGATACTCAATTAATTAGTTGATGTTGTACTTAAAATTTATGTGGGTGAATGCCCCTAAGGCAAGTTTAGGTCATTAAAGATTTTATACCTAACATTAATGTTGGGCTTGCAGTGCTTAGAAATGTCTATCAACAATCGTGTTATCCTTTTAAATCCCATCAAATGAATTTAAATATCAAACCAAGATCACTACCAAGCCCTTAAAAAATTTAATGGGAAAAAGTTTAGCAAATGTTAAAATTTTAATTCAGGTGGTGCGTATCCTGATTAAAAGGTCAGGTCACCATTAATTGTGGACATAAAATAAGTGGAATATCATCTCCCTAACTTAAGCCCATCACTTGAGAATCATTTGATTTTGTTCAACTTCTAGTCTTGATAATTTAACAAGTTATAATTTTGTTCTTATTATTGAATGGTGGAAAATTGGTTTCTTCCTTTTAACCCATTATGTTTCAATTATCCAAACATATTCATTAGGCTCAAAATTACTCATTTTCCCTTTGGGTTAATTCTAAATTTTGGTTAAGGCACCAAAATGTAAAATTACTACTTTGACCTTTGGGCGTTCTCCACCTCATAACTCTTTTAGCATAACTCTAGTGACTTTAAAATTTTTAGAGTACCCAATCCATAGAGTAAATAAAGCATCAGAGGAGAAACTGTGGTTTTCAAATTTTAGTTTAATTTAAATAATCGTTTTAACTTGGAAAATAGGATTTTCAAAATTAATTTATTTAAATGATCAAAATAAAGGTTTTGGTTTATGGAAAAAATTATTAAAGGTTCCCTTAGGCCAGAGAAACAATTAGGCAAAATTTAATGTTATTTTCAATTAAATTTTTAATTTAATTTCATAATTATTAATTTTTAGTGATTTAAATAAATGTAAAATATGTTTTATTTACAAAAATTATGATTTTTTTTATTTTTATTAATTCTCTCCCAGTCTAAAGAACTTAGAGAAACAAATTTTTTATTTTTATAATTTCTAATTTATTTATTATAATTATTTTAATGAGAAAATGAGGAAAGTGCATTTTGGGCCTTTAAAATTTTATTTCTAATTTAGAAAAATTAGGAAAAACATTTTAATGAGTCCTAAGTGTTCAAGGAACCATTAGGAACAATTTTAAATATTTTTTTGTTTTTGGAATTTTAATTATTTTTATTTTAAAATATAGTTTAAAAATGTAGTATTTTATCAAAAATAATTTTTGTTTTTCCTAAGTGCCCCTGATCACAAGGAACTCAATAAACAACTTTCACAATTTTCTAAGTGAATTTAATTTAATATAATTATTTTTGTATAAAAATACAATGTTTCTTAGAAAATCAACTTTAGTACTTAAACATATTCAAATAATTTTCAAATTTTTGCAGTGAGTTAACAGAATTTTTGCACACAATGTGGAATTAAATTTATCAATTTTTTATTAATATTTAATCTACATAAATTAGTACAAGATATACACACTTAATTAAATACAAAAAGGTACAAAATTATTCAAACTATCATGATAATTTTCTTAAGCCCCTCTGACCACAGAAAATCTATTAAAATTTATTCCATAATTTTCCAAGTGATATTTCAATTTATGTAATTAAATTATACCAAAATAGCTATCTTAGCTTGAAAATTAGGGTTAGAAGCACAGAGATGCTCTCTGAGGTCAGAAAAATTAGAGAACATAACCTTTATCGTGTGGAACAACCCTAAAATTTTTAAGCTATGGTGAGCAATACTTAATCATAATGAATTGAAATACCATAGAGAGTATTTAATTAATTAAAAATCAAAGAGTCAACAAATATTATTTTATTTTTTTTCCAAATTATTCTCCTATATTCACTGAGTAAGAGAGTATTTTTTTAATTTATTTTTATGATTTTTTATGCAAAGTTATGGATTTTTTAAGGATTGATATTTAATTAATTCAAATAAATTCATATTTTTCAATTTAAACCACGCGGCACCACCTCAACATCAACATCTCTAAAGTCTCCATGCTACGTCCTCTGTTTTGACACTATCTTTTGAGTCAGCACTGACTCAGCTCGATGTTCACGCTCCAAGAACCCGTTCGACACGATCTCATCCGTCCGTCCAATACATGTGTGATCGGACGACTCTCCATCATGGTCTCCGATAACCAGAGCCTGTGAACCATTCAACTTCTAAACCTAATATCTCACTGGATACTTAATAAAATCACATGGAATTTGTTCGTACTACTTTATCTACTCAAGATAAACTTAACCATATGATTACAATTCTATGAATTTAAACTTTTCTTCATAAAAGACCAAACCAAGCTCAAATTTAGGGTTAATGGTCTATACCTTTGTCTGAGAGGGGAGGCCTCAATTTGATGCTTGTGGAAGCTTTCGTGGTCTCCTTCAAACCTCCTGGATGTATTGGTTTCCTTAGGTGTAAGCTTCAAGTATAAGTTCAATGAAATGAGATGCGATTTTGGCCTAGGAGTGGTTTGGAGAGCTCAACAAAGGGGGATTTCAGTGGGAATCTTCCTCTCTTGCTCTGAGGAAGCTCAAGAGTAATCCAATTTGGAGCTTGGGGGAGTTTAGAGGATGGCCAAAATTTGTCCTAATTTTGAGCTCAAAATTTGGGCTTAGGTGGTGAGGAAATGGCCAGGAGGTGGTTCTAATGAGCTTAGTGGGTCTTGGAGGAGCTCAGGAAATAATTTGACAGAGTTTCCCCAAGAAATTTATTTCACTTTATTTAACTGGCCATGGAAGTGGGGTTTAAATAGAAGGTCTTAGGGTGGCTTCCATAGCTTCAAAATGGGTGCAATGTGGAGTTGAGGTGGAGGGATTCAGAGTGCTAAAGGCCAAACAGAGCTGAGCATCATGGATGGGTGTAATAGGTTTAAATTTAAGCCAGGTGGCTCTCAGTTTTAGGCTTTGCTAGCATCTAGGCTAGCCAATCGGCTCAAAGGAAGTGGTCAGGCAGCCAGGTGAGCCATGGGGATGGTTAATAATGATTAACCTCTAATGGTATGGCATGATGGAAAGGATATTTTGATTTAGGACAAAAATGGGATAAGATTCCCTAAGTTAAAGGAACTTTGCTCCATAGCTCATGAAGGGTGGACTAGGTGACTCTAGCCTTGTCACTAGAGTCCAGAAGGTGGATGTAGAGGTTTTGGCTTGATCAATTTGGCACGGCTTGGTAAATTTTGGTGCATGAGTTCAATTTGGGTCAAATTAGCTTGAAGTTGGGTTTAAATTGGGCTAATTTTAACATTGCGCTCAATTAATTGATGAAGATGGAGTAGATGATTGCCATAATGAGTTTAGAAATGATTTGCTGTGATTTTGAATTGATTTGGAGTTTCAATTTGAAGGAATTTGGACATTTGGTCAATTTTTGGGGTGTTGGGTTAGACTTGGGCTTGAGTTAGGCTAGAGTTTTGCCAAAGCCGAATCGATGGTTTAAATTGGTCCTCAAGATTGTCATGAAGTGTTTTAGATATCAACTACGTGGAATTTTTGGGGTTATGGGCTTCAATTTGGTTATATTTTGAGACATGGTCAATTTGGGGAAAATTTGAGAGTTTTGGTCCAAGTTGACTTTGAGTAAAATTGAGGCTTGAATAAGGCCAATTTAAGATTAAATTTCATATTAGGGAGTGTTTTGAAGATTTTATGATTTAAAATTGGGGCAATTGGATAGGTTTGGAGGTTCAATTGAGTGAGATTTTAGTATTGGGTCAAATTAGGGATTTTTTATTTGGGTTGAAATTGGATTCCAATATGGGTCAATTAGGCTTGGATTTAGTCACAATGAAGCTTTGACATTATGAATATGAGTTTAGAATTGAAATTGGGGGAAATTGGGATCAAATTGGTAGACATTTTGGGTATATAGGGGTAATTTGGCCTTTAAAGGCAATTTGGGGCTTTTCGCCTAAATAGGTTAAATTGATCAAATTGTGCTCAATGGAGGGTTTCAAATTGATTTTGGGAACATTTTAAATGATTTGGAAGGCTTTGGGACAATTTGAGTCACCAAGGATATTTTTGCTAATATTGGCAAAAAGAGGGGTATTTTGGTAATTTTTGGAAATTTTTGAAAGTTTTGGACAATTTGGGTAGTTTTAAGGGTTTAAAATGAATTTTGAACAAATTTGGGTATTTTAGATAATTTTGAGAATTTGAAGTTTTAGGGGCAATTTGGTTATTTAGTTAGATTTGGGGGCAAAAGGCTAAGTTTGGTATTTGGTAAAATTGAGGTGTCAATCACCTTACTCGAGCCATGCACCAAAAGAATTCCCTACTTTGGGTCCCCCATGCATTAGTTTTAGCTAAACAAACCCAAGTTTAGGGCTAATTAGGTATAGGGAACCATCTACGTGAGTCTCCCAAAAGGCTAAGGGACCAAAGTTAGGAAGGCTTGGGCTTAAGGTAGTGAGTGGAAGTGTAATGTGCAAGTGTGTATGTGAGAACTACCAAGAACACACCTCCAGAGGGCTGACCCTAAGGCCAAGCATTCTTATGGGGAATCTCCTTGAGATCCCTGATATTGATCCCACCTACTAAGTGATAGAGGTTAGAACCAATATGTGGAACTTCAAGTTCAGTAAAAAAGAGTTTAGAATTTCTAATGGTGAGGGTTCCTTACTAGTCCCCTAAGAATAGTCAATAGGAAAGTCTTATGGCTAGACCCTAGGTTACCAAAAATGAAAAACTAGACCTCAACCAAAAGTGAGGTCAACAAATGGACCCCCAATAGGTGGGGTGTGCCTGGTAAGCACATCAAACGTACTAGCGTTGACCGACGAGATCAACAAAATCAACACAAACTTCTAAGTCAAACAAAATGTAGAATTGAGTGACAGTTGTTTCCACTAAGGAATCAACAAGTGAATATTTGATCAAAATTGAGGATTTAAAACTTTCTCTGGGGATTATAAGGTAGATTTTAAATTATCAAGCTTCAGATGCTCGGAGGATGGGAATCAGTATTTAGGTGTGACCTCAAAACTAAAATTAAAATTTGGGTATCAATCTTGAATTAAGAATCAAATGCAATACTCCATTCAAGGTGGTCTTAAACATGTCTTGAGGAAATTGTGTCACAGTAGGGAAGAAAGCTCAAGGACTTACATCTAAACTAAGAGGTGGTAGAAAGTCTAGATTGAGAAGGAAAGCACGATGACTCACATCCAACTAACGAGATGATAAGAAAAATATCACTACATTGGGAAGGAAAACTCTATGACTCACATTTAACCTAAGAGGTAGGAGAAAGACCAGATTAGGAAGGAAAGTACGATGACCCACATGCAACTAAAGAGATGATCGGAAATAAATCACTACGTTGGATAGGAAAGCTTGATGAATCACATCCAACCCAAGAGGTAGCAGTAAGATTGGAGTGAGAAGGCAAGCACGATGACTCACATCCAACTCAAGAGATGAACGAAAATATATCACTATGTTGGGAAGGTAAGCTCGATGACTCACTTCCAACCCAAGAGGTAGCAGAAAGACCAAATTGAGAATGAAAGCATGATGACTCACATCCAACTCAAGAGCTGATAAGAAATACGGGAAGGAAAGCTCAATGACTCATATCCAACCTAAGAGGAATCAGAAAGATCAGATTGAGAAGGAAAGCACAATGAATCACATCCAACTCAAGAGCTGATCAAAAATATATCACTTCATTGGAAGGAAAGCTCGATGACTCACATCCAACCTAAGAGGTAGCAGAAATACCAGATTGAGAAGGAAATCATGATGACTCACATCCAACTCAAGTGCTAAGAAAAATTATATCACTACGTAGGGAAGGAAACCTTGATGACTCACATCTAACTTAAGAGGTAGCAGAAAAATCAGATTGAGAAGAAAAGCACGATAACTCACATCCAACTCAAGAGCTGATAAAAAATATATCACTACATTGGGAAAGAAAGCTTGATGATGCACATCCAACCCAAGAGGTAGCAGAAAGATCAGATTGATACGGAAAGCACAATGACACATTACCAACTGTAGACCTGATCAAAAATATATAACTACATTGGAAAGGAAAGTTTGAGGACTCACATCAAACTCAAGAGGTAACTAAAGGATCAGATTGAGAAGGAAAGCATGGTGACTCACATCCAACTCAAGAGAAGTTAAAAAATAAAGCACTACATTGGGAAGAAAAGCTTGATGACTCACATCTAACCCAAGAGCTAGCAGAAAAACCAGGTTGATAAGGAAAGAACGATGAATCACATCCAACTCAAGAGCTGTTGGGAAATATATCACTACATTGGGAAGGAGAGCTCGATGAATCACATCCAAACAAAGTGGTAGCAAAAAGACCATATTGAGAAGGAAAGCATGATGACTCACATCCAACTCAAGAAGTGATCAGAAATACATCACTACGTTGGGAAGGAAAGCTCGATGACTCACATCCAACACAAGAGGTATCAAAAAGACCAGATGGAGAAGGAAAGCATGATGACTCACATCCAAAAAAGACATGATCAAAAGTATATCACTACGTTGGGAAGGAAAGCTCGATGAATCACATCTAACTCAAGAGGTAGCAAAAATATCATAATAAGAAGGAAAGCATGATGACTCACATCCAACTCAAGAGCTAATCGAAAATTTATCACTGCACTGGGAAGGAAAGCTCGATGACTCACATCCAACCCAAGAGGTAACAGAAAGACAAGATTGAGAAGAAAAACACGCTGACTCACATCTAAGTCAAAAGCTGATCAGAAATATATCACTACATTTGAAAGGAAAGCTCAATGACTCACATTCAACTCAAGAGATAGTAGAAAGACCAGAATGAGAAGGAAAGTGCAATGACTCACATCCAACTTAAGAGCTGATCGAAAATATTTCCCTACGTTGGGAAGGAAAGCTTGATGACTCATATCCAACCCAAAAGGCAGTAGAAGGACTAGATTGATAAAGAATGCATGATGACTAACATCCAACTTAAGAGCAGATAAAAAATATATCACTACATTGGGAGGATTCACATCCAACCCAAGAAGTAGGAAAAAGATCAGATTGAGAAGGAAAGCACGGTGACTCACATCTAACCCAAGATATTATCAGAAATATACACTACTTTGGGAAGGAAAGCTCTATGACTCACATCTAACCCAAGAGGTAGCAAAAAGACTATATTGAGAAGGAAAGGACAATGACTCGCATCCAAATCAAGAGCTGATTGAAAATATATCACTTTGTTGGGAAGGAGAGCTTGATGAATCACATCCAACCTAAGTGGTAGCAGAAAGACCACATTGAGAAGGAAAGCATGATGACTCACATCTGACTTAGGAATTGATCGAAAATATGTCACTAAGATGTGAAGGAAAGCTCGATGACTCACATCGAACCCAAGAGGTAGCCAAAAGAATAGATTGAGAATGAAAGAATGATGACTCACATCCAACTCAAGAGCTGATTGGAAATATATCACTACATTGGGAAGAAAAGCTCAAGGACTCACATCCAACCTAAGAGGAAGTAGAAAGATCAGATTTAGATGAGAAGGAAATCACGATGAATCACATCTGACTCAAGAGCTGATCAAAAATATACCACTACATTGGGAAGTAAAGCTGGATGACTGACATCCAACCCAAGAGGTAGTGAGAGGGAATAGTAATCTTGGTACTGACTCCAAGAACAACATGAAATTATTATAGAGAATTTGTGGTGTTTAGCTCATAGATATGTGGCATGTAAAGATTGGCATTGATGTGGAAAATTTGTAAGATTTTATGCAGAGTGTGAAACTCTGTGGGGATGTGAAGAAATTTGCTAAGATAAGGATAATCATGACGCGAAAGTAGAGAGTAAATATGACCTCAAACTTGAGAGAAACAAACTCAACTAATTTATCATTTTGTTTGTCTTTATCACATTTAATTATTAAAGTATATTTTCAAATTTTAATTTTTGCTAATTGAGTTTCAAAAATATTTTAAATTTTAATCATCAAAATTTTGTTGTATTGTTCTTTTTTCATTATAATTCAGAATCAATACATGGCTCTACGTCTCTTTATCAATCACACAAAAGGAAATTTTGACAAATATGTTGCAATCTGAAAGAGTTTTCATTATTTTGCTTCAAATATGCATTACAAACTGAATACATGCTGATCATTAAAAGAGACAACATGCTAAATACATATTGAGACCTCACATGCTGATTACATATCATATATTGAACACATATGATACATTTCACATCATATCTGCTACCACATGATGTGGTACAAAAGTGTCCACTTACTATCTGTCTGTCCTTGGTGGGGTGAGCTCCTGATCAAGCTGACCTACTAATCCATGCTCAGGGACAAGAATTCCTTTTACTTGTACTTAAAGGTGCAACCATCTCATAGCTCATACGGGTGCGCTCCTCCAACTCTGGATCTGGCCGAAACCCATACGGTAATTTACTGTCATCCATTCTTCTGAATGTCACAGAAACTCTGGGACGTCGTACTTCCATAATGCAGTGCTTCGCTAGGTTTGCTCCATTTCCTTTTAGAATTAGTATTGAAACTATTGGTAGTGAAATCTTAACAAATCCTCCGAACTCCCCAAGGCCAGCAACATCGATATCTTTTCCAATAGAATGTTACTTCATCTAATGAAGGACATTGTGCAGAAGTGCCTTACAAAATCATGGTAATCTATATGCAGAGGAATACAGTCTCCTTCATCATAAATATGTATTATACAACTATTTAGAGTGTAGGGCACTGGTAGTATGCTCCATCTGACCATCCTTTTGATCATTCTCTTTATCTCAGAAGGTAGAGGATCCTCCCTGTTGTATGTGTGGATACCTGGGGGGTTCCCTTTCCTATCTTCAACAAAGTTGTAGCAACAACCGCACTCGATGGTTGTCCTACCTTTCATGCGCATCCATTTCCACATTTCTGAGTAAGTTTTCTTTTTTAGTAGACCAGCTCAAACTCTGTCTTTTAGGTTAAATACACAGTAAAAAATTCTGCTTTTATCATTTTTAAAGAAAACTCTTATCTATAGCTCTAGACCTTCCAAAATGTTGATAAACTTTCCTTAGATTTCTTCATAAATTCAAATTCTTGCTACTTAACTCTAATCATCCTTTCTAGTTTTGCCATAGGAATCCTTTAAAATTGTCGGGCCGGCTCCCTCATCTCAACATCAGTAGGATAATAGATAATAGAATGTATCTGACTCGGCTCTATAGATAATAGAATATATGACTCAGTATCTAAGTATGCTGCCTCCTGGCACCCCATATCAGTGGTTGTGAATTCCTTAAAAGGAAAGTAGTGATCCAAATTAAGCACATTGCATCTCAGGCATTCCTCCTCTTATCGATGCTTGTATGAGAATCTCAACGTTTCACATCGGGAAACCCTTGTAAAGTTCATCTGAAATTGTTGGTTCTGCACCAAAATTCAACTCACCTTTGTAGCAGGCAGCCTAGATAAGGTCTATCCCATGCAAGGGTCATAAATTTTCCCCTAAAAAATCATGGTGAGTGTATTTTCTGCCTCTTCATATGTCTCTTTTCCTCACATAAGAAGGCTCTGTGCTTGCAGTGATTAGCGTTACGACATTAAGTTCTTCTGAGTGGTGCATCTGGCATTCTTTCATCAACACTAACTAAATTTCATGTTGATGTAATTATCATGGATGACAAATGACTAGTCCATTCCATTGAATTTTGTTGTGTTATCACTTTCTTCCAATTTATTGAGGAATGCTCATTGGTACCGATCCTTAGCAGTGACAGTAATCCTTCTTTCTCTTGGCCACTAACTATGTCCATCAGGGGACCCTTATAGTTCATATTGACAAGATTGAAGTCTAAGTCAAAGTCTACGATATAACCCTGAGCTGCCCTTTCTTTGTTCAGTTGGAGATTCAAGCTGTCTCTAAAGGAGAAAATTAGCTTTCGCCCCGTCATTTTTTACAGAAGATAGAAAAACATCAGTGCACTAAAATTTAGCACAAACAAGAACATAAATGATGCATTTATTAAACAAAAAAAATTTAATGTATACAAATGCAAATTTAATTTATTTTAATTTAATGAAAATTCAAAATTAGAAATAGAAGAAGCAAAATAAAGCGAGCAATTTTCAAAATTTTCATTTTTTCAAGGTTAATTTTATTACAAAATTTTAGACCCAGTCACAGATGCTTGGACAAAATAAATAACTCGAGAGCAATCAAAATTTTAAAAGGTTGATTTCAAGCAACGTCACATCGGGTAATATGTCTTCAAATAGTTGCCATTAACTGACAACATATGTCTTTCGCCTTGGAAATGCACCAGCCGGTAAGATTCTCCCAAAAAGACCTGCTCTATGAAAAATGGTTCCTCCTAAATTGGTTTAAATTTTCCACCTATCTTGCGGTGTGCATGAATAACTCTTTTAAGAACGAGAACGAGGTCACCAAGCTCGAACACCCTCGGGTGGACCAGTTTGTCATGAGCCTGCACCATCATCACTTTGTAGAGCTCTAAATGTTGTTGAGCTTCCAATTATATTCCTTGTGATTTTCCAATTATTCAAGTCTAAGTTATTCACTTTCTTCAGTTGTAATTTGGTTGGCGACAATGACTGTGAGAGGCGGTGTCTGAACTTCTAACGGCAGTACTGCCTCAGACCCGTACACAAGTGTGTAGGGTGTACACTTAGTAAGAGTTTTAAACATTGTCTGGTAGGCCCAAAAAGCTTATAATAGTTTATTATGCCAATCTCTTTTACTTTTGTCCAATGTTTTCTTTAAGATTTGCACGAGCATTTTATTAAAGGCCTCGGCCAGGCCATTTGCTCTAGGATAATAAATTGCACAGTATCTCTAGTCTATCCCATGATGTTTGACAAATTTATTTATGTTTGTGCTCTTGAAGGTTGTCTCATTGTTGGAAATCACACTACGTAGAACACTGAAACGGTGGATGACTTGGCTCTTAAGAAATTGTAGAACATGCTTGGTTGTAACCTCTAGTAACGACATTGCCTCTACCCACTTAGAGAATTAATCCATAGCTGCAAGAATAAATCTATGTCTTTTAGAGGATGGAGGGTCTACTGGACCTATTATGTCCATGTCCCAACACTCGAATGACCACGAGGCAACAGTTGGGTATACCACATTCGGAGGTTGCTGTAAGACCACCCGATGCACTTGATAAAGGTGATGCAATCTAGCTGTATCTATGTAATCGAATACCATTACTGGACAATAATATCTGAGTCTCTTGTTCTTCATTTTCTTTTTTGGCCCTGACTGGTGAGCACCACACAATCTGACATGTACTTCTTTGAAGATATTTTGTGCTTCTGCTCTACTCAGACATCACAGCCACAACTGGTCGAATGATCTTCTGTAGAGGACATCATCCACTAGAGCATACGACATAGCCTTCTCGTGATGTGATATGCCTCAGGCTTGTCTTCTAGTAGCTTTCCAGTTTGTAAATATTCTATTAATAACTTACACCAGTCTTCATTGATGTCAGTAATTCCAATCATCATTCTTTCTTCTTTCTTGAGCTTGTGTAAATTATCAAGGTTGATCCGAGACAAACCTCGTCATCCTTGTACTATAATGGCGATGAAATCTTCCGATGGTATTCTATTATCCTTGGCTTCAAAATCTTGTATTGTCTGACAATTTGTTGGATGATGAGTTGTGAGTCACCATAGAGGACAATATTTGTTATATTCATTGAGGTTCCCAACTCCAAGCTGATGATCAATGCTTCACATTCTGCTTCGTTGTTTGAACACAACTCTGTCAAGTGATAGGAGAATCACAATATACCTCCATCTAGTGTAATGAAAATCAGCCCTATTCTTATTTTTCCTAGTATAACCATTTATGATCCTTTGTCTTGCATGGTTGTTGAAACCCTATCAAAGTACATTTCCCAATGTTTGACATTGGAAGGTTCTACTTACAATATCTGCTCATCTGATAATTCATTGTTGAGTGGGGATCCAACTGGAAGTGAGCACGCTTTGAGAAAATCTACTAAATTTTTTCCCTTGATAGTGTGGAGGGGAACCAAAGTTATATCAAATTACAATAAAATCATTGACCATCTTTCCAAATGTCTGAAAAGTGTTGGTCGGGTCATTAAATATTGCAATGGATTAATGTTTAAAATAATGGTAATTTTATGAGATAGCATGTAATGCCTAAGCTTTTGGGCGGCGAAAACTAAATCTAGACAATGCTTGTCAATAGACAGATACTTTACCTCCGTCGATATTAAATGGCAACTCAAGTAGTAGAGCACATTTTCCTTACCCTCGTTATTGAACTGAGCTAGTAGAGCTCCAAGAGAGTGGTCTAAGGCCATGGTATAAAGTATCAACGGTTTTCCCGGGATAGGGGCTGCTAAAATAGGTGTCATTAAGTATTTCTTAATGTCCTCAAAGGCCAGCTGGCATTTATCTTTTTTAATTAATGCTGAGGATTATCACCTACCTAAGAGATTAGAAATAAAACATCTTAAATATGCCAACTTTCCTTAGAAGGAGGGTAGTTGTTTCACGGTTTTGGGAAGAGGCATTTCCAAGATAGCTTTAATCTTATGTGTGTCGATCTTAATTTCTTGATGACTAACAATGAATCCTAGAAATATCCCGGAGGTGATGCCAAATGTGCACTTTAAGAAATTAATCTTTAGATTATATTATCGTAATCGTTCGAACACGATCCTAAAATCATACAAATGGTCTATTTTCTATTTACTCTTGATGACCAAATCATCCACGTAGCACTCCGCTTGGTTGTGAATGAGGTCATGAAAGACCTTTGTCATAGCTCATTGATATGTTGCTCCGGCATTCTTCAACCCGATTGGCACCATTGTGTTGCAAAAGACCCCAACCAACGTCCTAAATGTTGTAAGTTCTGCATCCTCTGGAGTCATTTTGATTTGGTTATCACGAACGATCCATCCATGAAGGAGAAAACCTCATGTGTAGATGCGATGTCCATCATTAATCCTGGTATCGATAGTGAAAATTCATCCTTTGAACATGCTTTGTTTAAATCCCTGAAGTCGACACAAACACAGATTTTGTCCAATTTTCTTCTTAATTGACACAATGCTGGTTAACCATATCGGGTATTACTCTTCTCTTAAAAGTTAGTGTGTAATAATTTTCTTATCTCTGTAATGACTTGTTACTCTATCTTGAGGCACATTCTTCTGAAATATTGCTTTACTAGGGTCATACCTTTGTCTACCGCGAGCTTATGAACTGTAACTTCTGCTGACAGCTCTGGCATTTCATCAAAATTCCACTCGAAGCAATCTTTAAATTCTGATAATAATATTAACAGTCTTGTTGATTCTTCCTTATTGAGTAGAGAACTTATGACGCTAGGTTAGGGCTGCACCTTAGTCTCAAGGTTGACCTATTTTAATTCATCAATCATTGACTTAATTTCTTCTTCAAATTCTGGTGGGGTATCTTTTATGAACTGATCTTGAGAGTCATCCTATACATAAAGAAAATCCTCTTCCATTTCGCTAGTAACAACCATGCAAAATTTTGAGTCATCTATTGGTCCTATAGTACCAAATCCGAGACCTTCTTTCGAGTTAGGAGTTTGACTTTTAACATTCCATAATTTTTCAAAAAGTTGTAGCTTATCCTTTGGCATTTGTTTTGGCACATATCCCTATTGAATTAACTTTTATACATAGGGAGAAAAGTTACAAAAAGGTAATTCCATTAATTCATTAGAATCTTCATCCAAATTTTCATAATTTTCGGAACTAGTAGAATGAGAAGCATGGTAAAACTTGATTGGCTTCAAATCAACACTATAGACTTCCATGAACTCTAAACTCTCAACCTTTTGAGGGTAAATTGGAGTAAGGGTCATGTCATGCAGATAGTGGTTGATCCGATGATACATCAACTCATATTCATCTTTCTTTGCATCTTTCAAGGAAATTTCATACTTTGGTTTCTTCTGTTTTATTTTCATCATTTCTTCCTCAGAGCTTTGTTCATTATAACTTTCTTCCATGTCAATGTTGATGATCGGGATAGTCCATTCGACAATCATGTTTGTTCTCCCTCGTCCACGTCCTTGACCTCGATCTCAGATGTATGGGCTGAAAGAACCTCTACCAGCTCACTATGAAGACATAACAGTAGATTGTTGAAGTGGAGTTGAATGGCTTGATTCTCTTGAATCATCTGCTTCATTTTCCATAATTTCATGAGAAAAGACTTCTTTGGAGGTGCATAGTAGGCGGTGTCTTCATAAATGGCCACCTCATGAACCAAAAATGGTTGTAAATCTCCCTTAATATAATGTTCTTGCCCTTTTTTAAAATATTTGATGCATTGGTGTAGAGATGATGGAACCATGTTATGCTCGTGAATCCATGGTCATCTAAGTTAAGAATTGAAAGAGGTCTCTGCATTGATGCTGTGGAATTATGCGGTTGTTACTAGCTCTCCAACTTTCATTAATAGTGTAATCGATTCAAGGGCTCTTTCTACCTTTTGGTTAAATCCTCTTAATATCATTTTATTGGCTCTAAGCTCTTGAGCCTCTATATCTAAATATATTAATATCCATAGACATATTAAGTTAAGTGATGCTTCTAGGTCCACCAAAACTCTAGAAAGTACTAATCTATTGATATTAAAAGAGATGTAGAGTGGTCGGTTGTGGTCAACGGTACCGAGCATCAAGTATTTATTTATGAAGGTTATCCTAGACTATTCTTTTAACGAACAAACTTCATCCGAAGATGTACTGGCCAACTATGTTATGTAAATCTTTTGGTCAAGCAAAGTTGTAACCAGAGACTCTCTCATCTTCTTTGATAGGATTAGAGCATCATAAATACTTTTTTTGGCCGACAACCTCCTAAGTTGAGCAAGCACATTATAATCCACTTTATACAATCCTACAATCTTCACTTGATTATGTGGTTCTTCCATTGGAGAAGGTAGAGGTAGCTCTTACCGAGTGACTATTTGTTTAACTTTATCCATTTAATCTAACCTCGAGGGTAATACTTTCTCGCTCCTTAAATTTATTTCTATGATTTCTTCTTCCTGAGACGCTCTAGGCAAAATTTCTGGTGTCTCTTCTTCATTAGAGGAATCCAAATTGATGGAAAGAGGTGCACCGTGGCACTTGAGGACTATTTTCTCACTCCCGATGCCATTGTAACAAGTATCATTGACATCTTCTTTGTCCTTGTTAATGGATTCATTAGACATAAGTATGATTTGAAGATCTATTTGGAAATTAGGGTCGAAGTTAGATTGAACAAATTTAGTTACATTATCACTAGTAATAGTTAAAACGTAGCCAAAGTCAGAGTCATTATATTCAAAATACCCTGGTGAGGCAAAAAGATACTCATGAATGGTCAGAGGTTCAAGGATTTTCTTTTCAAAATCTAAGACAACCAATCTAACAAAAGCAACCCCTATCCTACCCCCTACACTATCAGTCTTCACGATGTCATTCTTTTCTTTTTTTTCTGGTTGCCGCGATTTCTTCGGTAAAATTTCCTTCTTATGCTAAGCAGCCTATATACTCTAGATGGCTACCTGCACTGAAGCGGTCTAAATCTGATCCAGTATATTCTTTGATGACTTCCTCCAAACTGTACTCCATCCATCTTTTTCTGAATATGCATCCAAAGTGATTGGTTCGGCCAAAATAATATTCATAAAAACTTTTTCAAGTTCTTTCAAATTTTCCTTCGAGATTTTTATATTTCATTTTTTAAAATTCATCTCTAGCTAGTCCTTCAAAATGAAACAGCCCTCTATTATATGTCCCAACATCTAGTGTTAGGGGCATAAATTGGGACACTCCTTCTTGTTAACTTCTTTTGGCCTCTTTGGTTCTGGTAATCTTAACTCGGACTTCTTCATTAAATTTGTGAGTATCTTTGACATAACCATTTCTTTGAAAGAATAAAACCTCTTCTTCCATTCTGAAAGAGTCAGATCTGCTCTACCTCTGCTCAGTTTGATCCTCCTTATTGTGGCTATTGGTTAGACAGACCATACTGTGGTGTTTGTTACTGAGCATGCTGTGACGAATGATGGGAACTTTGGTGAGAATTTTGTGCATATATATTTATTAGCTTCTTTTCTTTATCGACCATTGTCACTATTTTGGATTTCTTCTTAAATATTTTGGTTGTCCTGGTCTTTTCTAACTTCTCTTGTGAATCCATATGCCTAACTTCCTCTTGTAAACTGCTGGCTTTGCATAGCAGCTTCTCGAAGTACTTGATGGCTAGTCCCTTAAGCATGAAAGCTACCAGCCCATGGATGCTTTTGAGTAGAATCTCAATCACATGTTGTTCTTGTAGTTGAGGTTCACATGTCATATTAAGGTTTCTCCACCTAAAGATATAACCTACTAAAGTCTCATTAGGCTTTTGCCTCTCCACTAAGAGATCTCCAATAGAAACATGATGCTATGTTCCAACAAGTCTTATTTTAAACAAATACTCTAGCTCAGAAAAAGTCTTGACTGGTCTGTTGGGTAGCTCATCATACCAATCAAATGTGATTCGTGATAGGTTGCTGATAAACTGTCAGAAGAGGAAAGCTTCATTACCTTAAGTGTTGCCACAACCAACTCAAAAATGTGCTATATGTTGCTTGGGATTTTTGGTCCCATCAAATGTCTTAAATCTTAGTGACACAAAACCTTTAGGGTAGGTCACGACATCGAATTCCTCTAAGTAGGGTCTACCCCTTGAAATCAATGCACCGCCCTTAGATTGGGCTAAGGCCTCCCAAACTTGTTGTTTGACCAACTATTTATTATCTTTCTCTAGTATGGTACTTAGTGAGGAATCCTTCTTTTGCTGATCATCTCTGTTAGCGAAGAAAACTTCTCTCCTTTCATCGGTCATATGAACTATCTCTAGCTGGTTGAACCTTATAGAAGCTAATTGTTGTGACTGGGACTGTCCATGAACTGTAGCCTCGACAACCATGGTGGCGGCCATCACATCCATTCTCTTTTCCATCTGAATAATTTTTTCATCTCTTAGTAGAACTCTGCTCAAATCATCCACAACGTTCTCTTTAACGAGTGGTTAGGCATCGCATGCAGACGTAGCGACTCTAGTCTCGATGACATGAATATCCATGAAATCCTCATCAAAATAATCGTTAAAATCAAAATCTTCATCAACATCAATGAATACTCCATGCTCTTTAGCTAACTCAGAATTCTCTGCCCTAAGCTTTTCAACTTTCTTTTAAATTATTGCTTCCTGGATCATCTTAAGATCTGAAAGTTTTTTTGAACATCCTCCACTTATTCATCAAAGTCGGTAGCAATAGCTGCAACGATGTTTGATACTTCAAACTTTACTTTATTCCACAAATTTTCCCTGTTGGCTCATTGAATCGTATTGGTACAGTGATCTTGGGCATCCAAACCTTCTTCTTTGGCGATGATGACTTGAGACAAGGTGTCTCAACGGAGGCATCAGTATGCAAGAGAGAGGCATGCTCCTCGTGGTAGAGACCAAATATAGTATCGAGTGACTCCATTATGTTCTCCTTCTTTGAGGCACTCTTATGAGAAACAACTGACGGTATCCTCCAACCCAGATGTGATTCAGATGGTCGACGTTCTACAAACCTTGGAGCAATAGAGGTAACAAAATTTTTGGTAGTAACAGTAGTATCAACCTGACTTCCGAGATGGAATCTGTTGGGAATACGAACTGATAAAACTTCAGTTGATTTTTGGGACAATTGGGTAGATCCGACATCCCTCATAATATCTTTCTTCATTTTAGGGGACACCATGCATCCCACTCGCTTAAGCAGTTCAGCCACTGAACATCCTTCTTTAATTGTCAATCTCTATATCACTGTATAAATTTTTGTAATAGGAGTGGGCTTCTCCCTCTCCTCACTACGACCATGAAACGATGGTAAGGTAGTAACGATCTTTTGAATACTTTTATATCCACTAGTATTCATCCAAGGGTGAAACCTACTCCCTTGCAAAAGCGGAGAGGCTTCAAGTAATCCAAGTTCCTCCTCATGAGGAAACTCATTAATAGACATATTTTCTAGAATTTGGGCTTTAGCGACCTTCTAAGCCCTTCAATTGCGGTTTCTTCTTTGAGATTGAGTTAATGGCACCGACTTCAAACTTCATCCAATTTCAAATACCAAAGCTAGAACGTAAATCCTCTAGTTGTATCTTCAACAATCATAACCTCCTGTCCTTTGACAGAAAAAGGGACAACTGACTTAATAGGTGTTGAGGCAGCAATAGTTTTCACCTTCTTGCAAGAAAAGAAATCCTGGGGATAGCTCAGATTAAGTTCAATGGAAGGCTCCTTAACTTCCAGAGTGGAAATTTTCATTATGACGAACGAGGCTTTTTCGAGAATGACTTCAAGTTCATTGAATCTAGCTCCAAACTTGATGGTAGGAGCAACATTGCGAGCTTTGCGGTAGTTGGTAGGCTGCAGAAGAAAGTAAGGATCGGGAACGCCATTGCAGCAGCTTCAAAAAGAAAGCTCTAGGGTTAGTTACTCGGCCAATACCTTGTAATTCTAGTGTGAATTCTAAAAGTTGACAAAGACTGATCTGTAGACTAGGAAAGTCATTATTTTAATTTTAGTTTAAGAAGATATTAAAATTTAGTAAAAATAGATTAAAAGTAGAAGGATTTAATTAATTAAATAGGAAAGGATAAAGAGCAACCGAAACACAATATAATTCGATTTAATTTGCAAAGTAGCAAACCAAACTTGAAAGGGAAAGTGAAGTTTAGGACTCAGTGTGGGATCAACTTTAAAAATGCACAATGCCCAGGCAGAACTATTCCACCAACACACCTCTGGGGGTCCGACCCCAAACAACTGATACAGTCCTGCTGAACTCTTGAACCCCTCTGTTAAAAGACGGTTCTGAAGTCAAAAGAGTTGACTGTACTTACCGAAGAAAGAAATGGGAAAAGCATGTCAATGGAAGAAGGATAATTTGGTCCAAAAAATATATGGACACATTACTGATGTTTGAGGACAATAATCTCTGATTTAAATGGATAGAGAGGAACTGATCCCCAGTAGAGTCTTCAGAAGCTGTTGGTCACCAAATTGGAAGTTGTCGGTTGTCGGAATGGAAATCCCGACACCCGGTTTAATTTAGTATATATGTTTAATTTGGGAAAAAGTAGTATTTTAAATTTGAAAATATAAGAATGAACCAATATGATATCCTCAGTAGTTTAAATAAACAAGCGTAATACTACAAGCAATGCATCTATCCCAAAAGATAGACACACTATTTACTGGTAAGACTCGATTAAATAAACTAAAGAATTTATGACAGCTATTTAAGTCAGCAAAAAACTATTTTTTTATTGACTGACAAGTTTCTCTATTTAATAAAAAAAGTAAATAGGGTTTATATTAAGCTGGGTTCTTGAAAGTTTCTTATAAGGGCAAGCCTATATAGTTAATTACATCTTAGATAGTCGAAGTCACCTAAGAAAACTTTCAATAAAATTCAGGGGATATTGTCTTCAAAGAGTTCAAAGGGATAGGCCTCTTCAAAGATCAGACAAGGAGATGTGAAGAGAAATGAACCAATTTGGAACATTTTATTTTGGAATCTAAAGAAGAAGAACTAGGGGATGTCACAGATCCTGAGGAGAACCTCAGTGACTTCCCAAGCATGAGTTTTGTGAAGAAAAATTATTTTAATGTTTCATCCTATTGATTTTATTAACTAGGACTTATATTTGCATGAAATAGTCACACAAGGAGCCTGGAAGATATGAGGATTTAGGTGATGATGAATGAAAACCACGAAATCCTAAAATGAGTTAGGGCTTATATTGCATGACTTGATCGTGCAAAGGCCTAAAGATAAGTTGAAAATTTATGTCGCACTTGGCAAACAACCTTAAACTACTATGACTTGTTTAATTCTAAGGAATGATATGGTGTTGTTGATCCTCATGCTATTGTAGATTTTCATATCGTAGAAGGCTACCCACAAGTTTAGCTCCAAGCTCCTCGGTGAAGTAGCAGTCCTAAAGTTTAAGGTTCAAAAAGTTTAAACGACAAGATGAAATTTAATAAGGGGAGGGGGAGGGTTAAAGTTTATTAGAGTGACACTGGTTAGGATCCCACGGTTCCCTCGTTATGGTATCACTATTTTCTTTTTAATTTACTTAGCTTAAATAAATTGTGAAACTCAGTTAAACCCGCGAGATCTCGTTAGCAACAGTGGGATACCTCCTCCGAGGGACTCCCGTAAATTCAAATGGACGTTTTAAGTTCTTAATGTCATTTCAAAGGATTTATGGTTACCTTTGAAATAATTCATTAATATTTTTGATAATGTTGATTAATTTTTTAAAATGGTTTTGATTTTGCAAGTAAAGTAAAGTGCAAATCGAAGCAGTTATAATATTTTACATGAGTAATTTTTAGAAAGTAAAATGATAGAAATTAAATGACATTGTAAAAGCATACATGTCATCTTCTCAGCATTCTCACTGAAAGATTAGCTCTTGCAACGTGTATATAATTTTTTAAGAAATTAAATAAATTACAAGAGTAAATGAAGGTGTATCTAACAGACCCCAAACCATGATTTATTGAGTCCTGAAAGATCTTATTGGATCATTTTAGAATGAAATATAACAAGTTCAATTTGTCTTTCAAAATGTCCAGAACATTGTAATGTGTTTGGGGAATGATCCCAAATTGCTTTAGAGATCTCTTTGAATATTTCAAGTTCATTTTGAACTTATCATATAGTTCTATTAATCATCCCAGTTAAATTAAAATTACCCCACTACTCAGTGAATCTTCACATTTTAATTATCCCGAGGACAGGGTTCTCAATTAATCAATTGATATAGTACTTAAAAGTTATGTGGGTGAATGCCCCTAAGGCCAATTTAGGTCATTAAAGATTCTATACCCACCACTAAAGATGGGCTTGCAGTGCTTAGAAATGTCTATCATCAATCGTGTTATCCTTCTAAATCCCATCAAATGATTTTAGATATCAAGCCTAGATCACTATGAAGCCCATAACAATCTTAATGGGAAAAGGATTAGTAAATGTTGGAATTTTAATACAGGTGGCGTGTATCTTAATTAAAATATCAGATCACCACTAATTGTGGATTTGAAATAAGTGGAATATCATCTCCCTAACTTAAGCCCATCACTTGAGAATCTTTTGATTTTGATCAACCTTCAAGTCTTGATAATTTAACAAGTTAAAATTTTATTCTTATTATGGAAAGGTGGAAAATTGGTTTATACCTTTTAACCCATTATGTTTCAATTGTCCAAACATATTCATTAGGATCAAAATTACCAATTTTTCCCTTTGGGTTAATACTAAATTTTGATTAAAGCACCAAAATATAAAATTACCACTTTGCCCTTGGGGCTCTCCACTTCATAACTCATTAAGCATAACTCAAGTGACTTTAAAAATTTTAGAGTACCCTATCCATAGAGTAATTAAAGCATCAGATGAGAAATGTGGTTTTCAAATTTTAGTTTAATTTAAATAAACGTATTAACTTGGAAAATTGGATTCTTAATATTAATTGATTTAAATGACCAAAATAAAGTTTTTGGTTTATGGAAAAATTACTAAAGGTTCCCTTAGGTCACAGAAACACTTAGACAAAATTTCATGATTTTTTTGATTAAATGTTTAATTTAATCTTATAATAATTGATTGATTTTTAGTGATTTAGTTAAATAAAAAATATGTTTTATTTCAAAAAATTATTTTTTTAATTAAACCTCTCTAAGTTCAAATAGCTCGAAGAAATAAATTTTATATTTATTTAATTTATTTATTATAATTATTTTAAGGAGAAAATAAGGAAAATGCATTTTTGGGCCTATCAAATTTATTTATAATTTAGAAAAAATCAAAAAATTATTTTAATGAGACCTAAGTGATCAGGGAATCATTTGGAATATTTTGAAATATTTTGGTATTTTCAAAATTTTTAATTATTTTTAATTTAAAATATAGTTTAAAAATGAAGTATTTTATGAGAAATAATTTTGATTTTTCCCAAGTGCCCCTAATCACAAGGAACTTAGAAAACCGATTTTCATAATTTTTATATATGCATTTAATTTAATATAAATTTTTTTGTATAAAAATATAGTGTTTCTTAGAAAATCAACTTTTGTGCTCAAATTTAATCAAATAATTTTTAAATTTTTACATTGACTTAACAAGATTTTTACACACGATGTAGAATTAATTTTGTCAATGTTTGATTAATTTTTAATTTACATAATTTAATACAATATATACAACTTAATTAAATACAAAAATGTAGAAAAATATTCAAACTATCATAGTATTTTTGCTAAGCTCCTCTAGCCAAAGGAAACATAATAAAATTTATCCCATAATAGCTTGAAAATTAGAGTTAGAAGCATAGTGATGCTCTCTGACCATGGAAAAATCAGAGAACATAGCCTCTATTATGAGGAACAAACCATGAACATTTCAAGCTATGGTGAGCAATGCTTAGTCATAATGAATAGAAAATACCACATATAGTATTTAATTAATTAATAATCAAAGGGTTCAGCATATAATTTTTATTTTTGGTCCATAGTATTTTAATTTTTATACTTTTTCTATGCAAAATTATGGATTTTTGAAGGACTGATATTTAATTAATTTAAATAAATCCATATTTTTTATTTAAACCACTCGGCGCCACCTAAACCTTAGAATCTCTGAAGTGTCCATGGGGTTTCTTCTGGTTCGACGCTGACATCTAAGTTAGCGCTGACTCGGCCTGCTATCGACGTGACCTTGTTCGGCCGTCCGATACAGGCATGATTGAACAACACTTCGTCATCGTCCCTGATAGCTAGAGCCATGAATAGTTCAAATTCTAGACGTAAGATCTCACTCGATACTCAACAAAATCACATGGGGTTTGTTTCTATACCTTCATCTACTTAAGATGAACACATCCAAATGGTTACAATACTATGAAACTAAACTTTTCCTTATAAAAGACCAAACCGAGCTCAAATTTATGGTTAACGGTCTATACCTTTGTCTAAGATGGGAGGTCTCAATTAGATGCTTATGGAAGCCTCAATTGGTTTCCTCTGGTGTAAGCTCCAAGTAGAAGTTGAATGAAATGGGGTGCAGCCTTGGTCAAGGAGTGGTTTGGAGAGCTCAACGGGATTTCAGTGGGAATCTTCCTCTCTTGCTCCGGTGAAGCTCAAGAGAATTTAAGTTGGAATTTTGGGGAGTTTGGAGGATGGCCAAAATTTGTCCTGATGTTGAGCTCAAATATTGGGCTCAAGTGGTGGTTGAAATGTCCAGGAGATGGTTGCAATGTGCTTAGGTGGTCTTGGAGGAGCTCTGGGAACAATTTAACATTATTTCCCCAAAAAATTTGGTTCACCTTCTTTTTTGGCCATGGAAGAGACTTTCAAATAGAAGGGCTTATGGTGGTTGTTAGGGCTTCAAATTGGGTGCAATGTGGAGCTATGGTGGAGGGCTTCAAAGTGCTAAAATCCAACAATAGTTGGGCACCTTGGATGGGTGTAATGCATTTGGATTTAGGGGAGGTGACTCTGGGGTTTCTGGTTCTTCGGCCACTAGGCTAGCCGGCCAGGGCAGAGGAGGTGGTCAGGTAGCCAGGTGAGCTAGGGGGAGGGTTAATAATGATTAATCTTTAATGGTTTGACTTGATGGAAAGGATATTTTGATTTAAGCCACAAATGGGAGAAGATCCCTTAAATTAAGGGACCCTTGTTCCATAGCTCATGTAGGGTGGGCTAGATGAGTCGGGTCTGGTCACTAGGGTCCAGAAGGCAGTTGTAGAGGCTTTAGCTTGATCAACTTGGCATGGTTCGACAAATTTTGGTGCTTGAGTTCAATTTGGGTCAAATGGGCTTGAAGTTGGGGTTTGGTTGGGCTAACCATAGCATTAAGATCAATTGATTGATTAAGATGGTGTAAATAATTGTCAAAAATAGTTTAGAAAAGATTTGGACTTATTTTGAATTGATTTAGAGATTCAATTTGAAGGACTTCAGACATTTGGTCAATTTTTGGGGTGTTGGGTTAGACTTGGGTTTAAGTTAGGATACAATTTTGCCAAGGCCCAATTGATGGTTCAAAAAAGTCTTGAAGATTGTCATAAAGAGTTTTGGATATCAATTGAGTGGAAATTTTGGAGTTAATGGGGTTCAGTTTGGTTAAATTTGGAGACATGGTCAGTTTGGGGCAAATTTGGGTGTTTTGGTCGAAGTTGACTTTGAGTAAAATTGGGGCTTGACCAAGGCCAATTAAAGGTTCACTTTGATACGAGGGAGTGTTTTGAAGAGTTTAAGATTCAAAATTGGGGAAATTGTATATGTTAAGTGGTTCAATTGAGTAAGATTTTGATTTTGGGTCAAACTGGAGCTTTTTTATTTGGGTTTGTTGACCTTATTTTTGGTTGTCCTAGCTTTCCCTCTTTTGTAGCTTAGGGTCTAGCCGTAGGACTTTTCTGTTGACTATTCCTAGAGGACTACAAAAGGAACCTTCACCATTAAAAATTCTACAATATTCTTTGCTTAACTTGAAGTTCCACATATTGGTCTTAACCTCTAGCACTTAGCAGGTGGGGTCAATATGATGGAGCTCAAGGAGAGTCTCCATGGGATGGTCAACCCTTAGGACTAATCACGGGTGGTCTGATATTGGTTAGAATAGCATGAACATGCTTTCTCACATGTCAAACCCTAAGACCCCTTTAATTTGGTTACCTAACTCCTTTTGGGATGCTCATGTAGATGGACCCAAATCTCTAGTCCTTGGCTAAGAGGGTTAGGACCAGCATATTGAACATCTAAAAAAAGTCCTCATATGGTTCCTATTGGTTTGGCATGGCTTCATGGCTTACTTACCCATTCTAGCCTAAAATCACCAAAAGACCAAAATACCCTTACAAACTTAATTTTTGCGAAAAATACCAAAATTACCCAAAATACCCAAATTTTACCAAAAGTCAACTCAATTTACTCACCACTACCTAAATTGACCAAATTTCACCAAAATGACCAAATTTCTAAAATAACGTCAAAATTATCGAAATACCGCTCATGACCCAAAAATTTCAAAAATTCCCAAAATCTCCAAAATCATTTCAAATATTCCTGATTTCAATTTTTAATCATCAGTTTGACCCAATTTGACCAAAAGCCCCAATTTGCCCTTAAAAGCCCAATTTCCTCAAATTAGCCTCAATCTTGGACCAATTAACTCCAATCTTGCCCAATTTCAATTTCAAATCAAAATTTAGTGCCCCAAATCCCAATCTAAACAAGATTCAAGCCCAATTTAACACAATTGCAAGCCCAATTTCACCAGAATAAAAAAGGCCCAATTTTGAACATATGACTAAATCCATCAAATTGGCCTTCCTATTCAATTCAAACACTTGAAATTCTTTCCAAACTCTTCATGAAATCTCCCTATACCAAACTCAATGTTCAATTAGCCCAAATTTTATCACAAATTCAATCTAAAATTTAAAGGCCCAAGCTCACAATGTTTAATCCCAAAAGCCGAATTTAAGCCCATATGATGAATTTTTTTTCTCTCCTCATCATGCCCTTAATCAAAATCATTCCATAATTTCTAAATACATAATTAAATTATTCCAAATCAAGAATCATGCCAAATTTCACAAAAAGTACCAAATAAATCCAAAATCCCTTCTCATGAAAATTAGCCAAGCCAGAGACAAGCCATGAAGCAACTCCCAAGCCATATGTGAGTCGTGAGAGCCATGCCACATCACCATGCTCTTAATGGGAAGGGGAAAAACCACTTTCAAATATCCTTAAGATCCTTTTCAACCCACTTCATAAAACACCCAAACCTCATGCTTATGGAAAATCACTTGGATAGGGACCTCACCATGCTATCCCAACTAAACCATCTCATTTCCATAAGCACCCAAACCTTCATTAGTGGATGAACCCAACCCCAAACCATGACATGACCCAGTTTAACCCAAAATAGCTCTTCCCCCACTCAATTTCAATTCAATACCTTTACACATGTCAACACCATTTGACTTCACCAAAATTAAGCCTTGACCTCCTTGAGTCAGACGGTGACCCCTCCCTGTCAGGCCGTCCACCTTGGCTGCTGGAAAATCTAAGTCCAAATGCTCCACTTAGGCAAAAACTCAAAATTGAACCCATCCAAGCTGCCTCATTCCAATTGAACACTTGTACTCTTCTTCACTCCACCTAAGCAAGCTTTTCCACCCACCAATTGCTCCTAATGGCCTCTCTTCCCCCCTCTATTTAAACTCACCCTCCACGACCAAGGGGGGAGAGCTTAAAATTCCTTGGGGAGACTGTCAAAGCTTCTTCAAGACCCACTGAGTTAAATCCAACCATCCTCAAGTCCTCAAACCCATTGCCTAAGCTCAATTTTGGAGCTTAAAATCAAGCCCAAAATAGAAAACCCCTCTATAATCCACCAAATCAAAATTAATTGTACCCACACCATCCCCTGAGTGAGAGACTAAGATCCCCCATAAATGCCCCATAACTAGACCACCCTATAGTGGACTTTAATCGAACCCCTAAATTGGCCTTGGTTGATTTCATACCTAGGCATTTTACCACGACTTGAGGCTTCATCTAGAGCTCTTTGGACTTAAGGCGAGCTTTTGGAAGCACCCAATCGAGGGCACACCGCTTAGGTAAATGTATTGAACCCCAACCCTAAGCCGAGCTTTATTTGATTCTTCATGCTTATAGAATTGATTTAAGGCTTGATTAACCATATGGATATGTTCTACTAATCAAGAAAAGTCGATAGGAACAAACGTCACCTAATTTGATTGAGTATCAAGAGAGATATTAAGGTTTGAATGAGAATGGTTCTCGGGCTAGGGATTTGGGGACAATGACCCACAGTTGTTAGATCACACGTATATTAAATGGAGGGCTTTGATTGTGCCGGATGGGAGCGTGGTTGAAAAAGCGCAGGCTGACTTAGACCGCAGCGTCCAACTTTATGGTGACGTTGGGCTTTTGACATGTACCAGGATGCGTTGGATAAGTAGAAAAACAGGATTTTATTTTATTTTTTTAATGGCGAGAACTTAGAAAATCCATATCTTAGTGTAGAAAAATCACAAAAATAAAAAAAAACCCTGTTGCTCTGTGAAAAGAGGAGAACAATGTAGAAATGGTTTCATGTCCATTTGATGCATGTATGATTGTTAATTATTTAAATGCTGTTTTTATTATTTGGATTCTCCATTCGCATAAGCATTTCACCATAGCATGGGACCATGGGGATTTTGATGTCTCTTTTGTTAGGTATCTCCCATGATTTTTCCACGGTCAAGGTCGTTTCTAACCAGAGATATCTAATCTTCAAGTTAATGCTTCCTATTTTTGTATTAAAAATTATAATAATTAAAATACTAATCATAAAAATATAAAATTTATTTTGATAGGTTCATTGTGGTCAGAGGACCCTAGGAAAAATATAAACATAGTTTAACTCATTAAAAATAATCCTAATTATCACCATTCCTAAAAAATAAAATGAAATTAATATGGAGTAATTATAAATATAAAAGACAAAACAATCCTTCTCCACAGTAAATTATAGTTAGAGGAGCTCCACATAAATATTTCAAATCCTTTGGAGTTAATTTGACCACTCAAATGGATTAATCAAGTGAATTTACATTTTTGGCATTAAAATAATTATAGTAATTAAAATACAACTAAAAAAATTACCAATTCGGTTTTGGGAGCTCTTTATGACCAAAGGATTCTAAGAAAATTAAAATTAGAATTAAAAGAAATACTTCATTTTTTAAGCTATTTTTAGCATTTAAATATTTAATAAATTTAATGAAAAATCATAAAAATTGCATAATTGTGAAAACACACTAAAATGCCACATTTGGCTTTCTCATCACATGAAACTAATTAAAATAATTTCTCTAATTTTCGAAGTCAAAATATTAATTCTTAAAGGCTCAGAATGAATTTTCTTCAATTTCCCACTAAAATAATTATGATAAATAAAATATAAATCACATAAATATGAAATTGGTTTCTTTAGGTTCCTTGGACTTAGAGAGATTTAGTAAAATATAAAACTTAATTTTCTACTTAAATGATATTTTATATTTAATTAATGCTAAAAAAATAATTTTAATGATTACATTAAACTTAAAAAATCATTAAATTTGGTCATCGTGGTCTTCTAACCTAGGTGAACCTCTAATAACTGTTAAGGACAAAAGCTTTGTGTTGGTCAAGTTATTAAATTTTCATTGAAAATCTCTATTTTTGCATTAATTAATTATAAAATTAAATAAATTCATAAAAATCACATTTTCTCCTCTGATATTTTAATTAACCCTTGAGTGGGGTAACACAAAATTTTCAAGTCATTGTCATTCAATTTAATGAATTTTAGGTTGTTAAGGCCTTAGGGACAAAAAAAAATATTTCCAAAATTTATAATTAATATTTAGGCTTAACAAAAAGGCTAAATGGGCAACAAGTAATCTTAATTGATAAGTTTTGATGATTGAAATATTGAAGGGATAAATGATAGTAACCAATCTCATTTCGGTCTTATAAAGGATAAATTTGTAATTTCTCAAAAATTAATGATTATTTGGAAGAATATTTAATTAGGTAAGATATTAAGGTGAAGGGTTTGATTTTAGAAGATCTTAACTCACTGATTTTAAGCCCCAATAGATGGTGTATGATTCATGATAATGATTAAGAAACTAAATATTTAAAATCCTTTTTTAAATTACAAATCTACTCTTTAAGCTTTTAAGGGCTTAGTAGTTAATTAGGTCTAATCAAATTTTGTTTAATGAGGTTTAGAAAATAACATATAACTAATTTAAAAACTTTTTAAACACTACAAGCCAATCTTTAAAATCAAACTACTAAGTTTCTTTATTAAGCCAAATTGCCCCTAAGGGTCTTTATCTATATAATTTATAAATAAAACATCAAGTGAATAATTACCCTATCATTAGGGTGGCTAGAACATCAGTTCATTGAGCATAAGGGCATGATAAGGATGAGTTATTAAACAACCTAATGAGTTTAAACGAGCTCGAATTTTTTTTCAAGAGATTGTGAGATGCCTGGGGCCCGGTCCCTGAACCTTTCTCATACTCTTTTGGATTCCTTGAATGATGATTAAAACTTATTATGCCTTGCTTAAGAAACCATCTATTCACTTAAATAAATAGGACCCACTAAGATATGACGTAGGATTTGCTAGATATACCTCAAACCTATACTTTCTATTTTTCTTATCAGCATATTTTAATTTCTATAAAATTATATATATATATATATATATATATCTTGAAAATACTAAAGTTTCAGTTGGAGAAATGAGAAGACTCGATAGGTACGCTTTTATAGTTTACTGTACCTTTTTTGTCTGCACTTTCTTTACTGTACTTTTCATGCTTATAAACTTGCATGTTAAACAACGATGTCACCCTAAATGTCAAAACTAAAACCTCTAGGATAGTCACTAAACTGAAACCAAAACTAAAATCAAACAAGATAAAACTCATTGCCACAACATTAAAAATAAAAGACAACTCAAAATTTAATGACAAACAAAATAAAACAAAAATTGCAACTAAATTAAAATGTCTCTATCGGATGAATAAGAATCCCTTAGAGGATGTAACCTACGATTGCTAACGAGATTCCCCAAAATCTAAATGAAAGTGTGGAACTCATTAAGTTGAGTTTAGTAAATTCAATTGGACTAAGTGAATCTGAAAGAAAATAGTGGTGTCGGAACGAGGGAACCAGATGATCCTAACCAGTGTCGCTCTAATCAACTTTAGTATCCGTCATAATATTTAAAATAATCATAATCTTAGGAAACATCTGATTTGACATCAAAACTCAACACATTAGAAAGCTTAAACTCATCATGACAAGGAGCTTGGACCTAGCATTGTGGGTAGCATGACCATCTTCAACAGAAAACATGTCTGCACAAGCTAAAACATTCATTATAATTAAACAATAATTCATAAGACTTTGAGGTTGTTTTCTTACACAACGTAAATCCTCAACTTATTTTTAGGCCTTTCTATGGCTCTATTATATGTTATAAGCGCTAACTTGTTTTAGGATTATGAGGTTGTCGTTCGTCACAACTTAAATCCTTAAATCTTTTAGGTTATTTGTGTGATCGTTTCACACAAATATAAGTCCTAATTAATAAAATTGGTAGAATGAACCACTTAAATATTATTCTCGAAATTGAAACCGAACAATAGGATGGTTGGGAAAGTCATTGAGGTTATCCTCTAGATCTGTGACATCTCGTAGCTCTTCTTCTTTTCGATTCCAAAATAAAATGTTCCAAATATGAACTATTCCCAATTCACACTTCTTTATTCGATCTCGTTGAAAAGTCATATCCCTTTGAAATTCTTGAAGACAATATCACTTGATTTTTGTCTAGAGTTTTCTTAGGTAACTTCCGTTATCTAAGTTGTAATTAACTGGGTTTACCCTTAGAGGAAGCTTTTCTAAACCTAGCTTAATGTAAACCCTATTTAATTTTTCATTTTAAGTTGGGGAACTTGTCGGCTTATAATAAAATGGTTTCGTGGACCAAACGAATGTATTATATTTCTTAGTTTATTTGATTGAGTCTCACCCTCAAGTCTTGGGTTTATCATTCGGGATTGAGATGTAGTGCTATTTCATCTAAACTTTGAAAGATATGGGATTAATTTAATTTCATACTTTTCTAAACTTATATATATATATATATATATATATATATATATATATATATATATATATATATATATATATATATATATATATAT